>CM033648.1:51208877-51301162 GCA_019512145.1 Engystomops pustulosus | reverse complement strand
TCACAAAAAATGACACCACCCACAGCTCCGTACACCAAAGTGTAAAAAAAGTTATTAGGGCCAGAATTTGGCAAAATCAAAAAAATAATTTTTGTACAGGAGGTTTTAATTTTTGTAAATATATGAAAACATTATAAAACCTGTACAAATTTGGTATCCCCTTAATTGTACTGACAAAAAGAATAAAGTAGACATGTCATTTGGGGCGCTCAGTGAAAGACGTAATATCCAAGCCCACAAGAATATGGCGAAGATGCGTTTTTTCACCATTTTCACTGCATTTGGAATTTTTTTCCCGCTTCCGAATACATGGCATGGAATATTTAATACCATCACTATGAAGTTTAGCATGGATTCTAGACGAAAGAAGGCCATGGATAACAAATATAAGAAGACATAAGTGATAAAGTCAAAGTGCCTGGATCTATGAGTAAGTATTCCTGCTCTATCATGCTTGATTTTGTTTGTAGATTTCCTTTAAAGGAAACCTGTCACAAGAGTGCTATTTTTTTTATTAGAGGACATGTTGCTATAAACCAGGGGTCTCAAACTCAATTTACCTGGGGGCCGCTGGAGGTAGATTCTGGGTAAGGCTGGGCCGCATCAAGTTTTCCACACAAAATGCGCTTACAAAATATCATTATTCAGATTCAAATGTCATGGCGTCTCCCAGCGCAAGGAAAGCCCCGAGCTGGGAGACGTGTTTTCTCTATGAACGCGTCCTGTGCACCGAGGGGTCCCAAGCTCCTACCGCACTGAGCCCAGTCAGGGGCTCAGTGCGAAATTTGATAATATGTTCAATGATATCATTTTTAGGACTGTACGACCTTTTGATCATTAGCATGGATTCTAGACGAAAGAAGGCCATGGATAACAAATATAAGTGACAAGACATAAGTGATAAAGTCAAAGTCCCTGGATCTATGAGTAAGTATTCCTGCTCTATCATGCTTGATTTTGTTTGTAGATTTCCTTTAAAGGGAACCTGTCACAAGAGTGCTATTTTTTTTTATTAGAGGACAGGTTGCTATAAACAAAGTACTGTATATGTCAAAATGTTTTTTAAAAAATGTCTGCGTTATATGGTGTTTTAAATAAAGTATTTGAAACTTTCACTGGCTCCCAGCCAGTTGGTCCCAGAGAGAAACATTTCAAATGGCAACGTCTGCTGTATATTATATTCACTGCTCTCCTGGCCCTGCCCCTCCTCCCCTTGATGACTGCAGACAATCGCTCTGACTGCCAGGATAGCAGTGAATATATTACACAGTAGATGGAAGTTGTCATTTGAAATGTTCCTTTAAAGTGTTCGTGTAGACCAGCAGGTCTCTGCCTTTGCTGATAAGGGTGTGGTTAGGATATGTACAAAACACAACTGCTGAGCATTGATTTTAACAACCACATTCCAAGGACAGTACAAAGGTTTGTCTAATATTGAGACAACTAATTTTCCATATTTTAAATGAAATATACATAAAACCGTATGTATACAGACTCCTATTGTTTGTAATGGCCCTAGTTTACGTATTTTACATTTCCATAGAAAAAATAGAATAGACATGTTTTTGTCTACCAAAATACAGTTGCAGTTAGCCACAATAGAATAAACAATGTACAAATATGTGGAAGTTACACCAAAATGAATAGTGAACTTAGCAAACCTTTGTATCTGTCCACTATTGTTTCAACAGACAAACTAGTTCAGTATTCAACGCTCTGTCCACTATTGTTTCAACAGACAAACTAGTTCAGTATTCAACACTCATCATTACCTGATCTTACCTGTGTGTGCAAAGATATATGTTTGTCAGGGGCTGGCAGGCTATATACACTGGGGCAGGGGCTGGCAAGCTATATACACTGGGGCAGGGGCTGGCTGGCTATATACACTGGGGCAGGGGCTGGCTGGCTATATACACTGGGGCAGGGGCTGGCTGGCTACATACTGGAGAGGCTGTGACCAATGCATTTCCCACCCTCGGCTTATACTCGAGTCAATAGGTTTTCCCAGTTTTTTGTGGTAAAATTAGGGGCCTTGGCTTATACTCGGTCGGCTTATACTCGAGTATAGACGGTACATACATCAGGAAGAAGAAGGTGAACTCTGGCGGGCCAGAGACTCTTGAATCGTGACACTTTTCCTGCTTCTAGTTTCCTGACACTTTTTGGTGCAATTTTTGACGCATAATCAGACCAACAAAAGTTCCCCAACTCAAACCCCTAATGAAATAGTGTCCACCCTGTTATATTTGGCTCACTGAATATAAGAACAAATTCTTAAAAAGCTCCTACGCTGATCAAAAAATGTTAACAACATTACTAAACAATGTAATAATTAGTCAGTGAAACAGGCAGAAGTGGCATCTAGAACCTTACAGGTGACAAATGATCAGGACTTCATTACAACTTCTCCCAACCATGGTTTATCACAGTTGAATTCACAACCAGATGTCTTCACCATCACCTACTTTTCTATCTGAAAGTATCTAAAACAGTAGTAGCCATCACTTCCTTTTCAGGTACTTTTATCATAAATCTGTCTAATGTGGTGTCAGCCAGGGGTCCCCAACCAACGGTCTGGGGCCAAAAGCCAAGAACTAAAAAAGAAAAACTGTATACTTACCTCCAACGCTCCTCTTCTCCCAACCGCCTCCAGATTTTTCTTTGCCCCGCTGCTTCCGGCAGACGGCCAGAGGCACTTCTATGTGCATGGCCAGTTGGCACACTCTATGACATGGCTGATTGCATTATAATTTGTGTGCAATGGCGTACATATAGAAGTGCCTCTGGCCGCCCTGACGGGAAAACGTGGGGCAAAAAAGAACCTGGAGCCCTGGGGAGAAGAGGAGTGTCGGAGGAAGTATACAGTATTTTATTTTTAAGGGGGCTGTGCAAGGGACATTATATGGGGCCTGGTCTGCAGACTTACTATGGGGGCAGGGCAGGGGACATTACTATGAGAGCTGAGCAGGGGACATTACTATGGGAGCTGGGCTGAGGAAATTACTATGGGGACTGTGCTGGGGACATTATTATGGGGCCTGGTCTGCAGACATTACTATGGGAGCTGGGCAACTCTTGAATCGTGACACTTTTCCTGCTTCTAGTTTCCTGACACTTTTTGGTGCAATTTTTGACGCATAATCAGACCAACAAAAGTTCCCCAACTCAAACCCCTAATGAAATAGTGTCCACCCTGTTATATTTGGCTCACTGAATATAAGAACAAATTCTTAAAAAGCTCCTACGCTGATCAAAAAATGTTAACAACATTACTAAACAATGTAATAATTAGTCAGTGAAACAGGCAGAAGTGGCATCTAGAACCTTACAGGTGACAAATGATCAGGACTTCATTACAACTTCTCCCAACCATGGTTTATCACAGTTGAATTCACAACCAGATGTCTTCACCATCACCTACTTTTCTATCTGAAAGTATCTAAAACAGTAGTAGCCATCACTTCCTTTTCAGGTACTTTTATCATAAATCTGTCTAATGTGGTGTCAGCCAGGGGTCCCCAACCAACGGTCTGGGGCCAAAAGCCAAGAACTAAAAAAGAAAAACTGTATACTTACCTCCAACGCTCCTCTTCTCCCAACCGCCTCCAGATTTTCTTTGCCCCGCTGCTTCCGGCAGACGGCCAGAGGCACTTCTATGTGCATGGCCAGTTGGCACACTCTATGACATGGCTGATTGCATTATAATTTGTGTGCAATGGCGTACATATAGAAGTGCCTCTGGCCGCCCTGACGGGAAAACGTGGGGCAAAGAAAGAACCTGGAGCCCTGGGGAGAAGAGGAGTGTCGGAGGAAGTATACAGTATTTTATTTTTAAGGGGGCTGTGCAAGGGACATTATATGGGGCCTGGTCTGCAGAACTTACTATGGGAGAGGGCAAGGGACATTACTATGAGAGCTGAGCAGGGGACATTACTATGGGAGTGGGCTGAGGATTACTATGGGGACTGTGCTGGGGACATTATTATGGGGCTGGTCTGCAGACATACTATGGGAGCGGGCCAGGGACATTCTATGAGAGCTGAGCAGGGGAACATAACTATGGGATCTGGGATGAGGGAGCTGGGCTGAGGAAATTACTATGGGGACTGTGCTGGGGACATTATTATGGGGCCTGGTCTGCAGACATTACTATGGGAGCTGGGCACTCTTGAATCGTGACACTTTTCCTGCTTCTAGTTTCCTGACACTTTTTGGTGCAATTTTTGACGCATAATCAGACCAACAAAAGTTCCCCAACTCAAACCCCTAATGAAATAGTGTCCACCCTGTTATATTTGGCTCACTGAATATAAGAACAAATTCTTAAAAAGCTCCTACGCCTGATCAAAAAATGTTAACAACATTACTAAACAATGTAATAATTAGTCAGTGAAACAGGCAGAAGTGGCATCTAGAACCTTACAGGTGACAAATGATCAGGACTTCATTACAACTTCTCCCAACCATGGTTTATCACAGTTGAATTCACAACCAGATGTCTTCACCATCACCTACTTTTCTATCTGAAAGTATCTAAAACAGTAGTAGCCATCACTTCCTTTTCAGGTACTTTTATCATAAATCTGTCTAATGTGGTGTCAGCCAGGGGTCCCCAACCAACGGTCTGGGGCCAAAAGCCAAGAACTAAAAAAGAAAAACTGTATACTTACCTCCAACGCTCCTCTTCTCCCAACCGCCTCCAGATTTTTCTTTGCCCCGCTGCTTCCGGCAGACGGCCAGAGGCACTTCTATGTGCATGGCCAGTTGGCACACTCTATGACATGGCTGATTGCATTATAATTTGTGTGCAATGGCGTACATATAGAAGTGCCTCTGGCCGCCCTGACGGGAAAACGTGGGGCAAAGAAAGAACCTGGAGCCCTGGGGAGAAGAGGAGTGTCGGAGGAAGTATACAGTATTTTATTTTTAAGGGGGCTGTGCAAGGGACATTATATGGGGCCTGGTCTGCAGACTTACTATGGAGAGGGCAAGGGACATTACTATGAGAGCTGAGCAGGGGACATTACTATGGGAGTGGGCTGAGGATTACTATGGGGACTGTGCTGGGGACATTATTATGGGGCTGGTCTGCAGACATACTATGGGAGCGGGGCCAGGGACATTACTATGAGAGCTGAGCAGGGGAACATAACTATGGGATCTGGGTGAGGAAATTACATGGGACTGTGCTGGGGACATTACTATGGGGCCTGGTCTGCAGACATTACTATTGGAGCTGGGCAGGGGAGGACATACTATGGGAGCTGGGCTGAGAACATTACTATGGGGCCTGGTCTGCAGACATTACTATGGGAGCTGGGCAAGGGACATTACTATGGGAGCTGGGCTAAGGAAATTACTATGGGGACTGTGCTGGGGAAATTACTATGGGGACTGTTCTGGGACATTACTATGTGGGCGACTATTTTTGCGACTTTGCCAGGGTCTACACAGGTCTGTACACGTAAAAATGAAAAAGTTATGGATTTTTGAAGATGGAGAGCGAGAAATGAGCCGAAAAACCCTGCGTCCTTAAGGGGTTAATGACACATGTGTACATAGATTGTCTCTAGGTCAGAGTGTCTGATGTGACTACAGGGGAGCTGCTTGTTTCAAGGTAGCTGCAACCTAATCCCTTAATTATCAGCATTTTTGTTCTTGCTATATTCGGTTTATTTTTTGTTCCAATAAATACAAGCCTTTTCTTTTGACCTGAAGCCTGAGTGAAGACATGTTTTTTAACAGCCAGAAGATCTTAAATCTCAACAGACAGTCAAATGCTTTTCACTACCTAAAATTGAGAGATGCATATATGAAGACGGTAGATAAAACCTGTTTTCTGGTTCACAAAAACACGATGGTTGATCAAATTTCCTTTAATTGGAATTTCTAGGGATAAGAATGATTTTTCTTTTGTACTGTAACTGCTTGGATAACTATATTGTTCAATACAATACTGTAAAAAGAATAACACCATCTTGGTGATGGTGGAAAGAATTGATAATGTAAATTTATATAACCAAGCAGTACAGTATTGTGATATGTACCTATTTTTTAAAATGTATGTTAACTTATACAATAAAGTTTATAAAAATTAAAAAAAAGAGAGATAAAAATAAAATATTTTTTGTTAACCCATTCTATTTTGTTATAGCTAAAAGCAGTTATTTACTACCCCAAGCAACGCCGGGAGCTACAGTTAGTATATATATAGAGAGAGACAGTCCCTGGGTTATGTACAAAAGGTTTGTTCTTAAGTTGAATTTGTATGTAAGTCAGAACTGTATATTTTATAATTGTAGCTCCAGACAAAAAATGTTTTTGCCCCGTGACAATTGGATTTTCTATTTTTTGATGTAATGGGACCAAGGATTATCAATAAAACTGTACTGTCACCTTACAGCTGATCAATGCAGCCTGAGACTAAAGTAAAGCATCCAAAGAACTTCAACAGAGGTCACAATGGGCAGAGCGGTCTGTCTGTAACTAGGGGTCATCTGTAAGTTGTGTGTCCCTATATGTGTGCATGTGTGTTACTGATAACAATTTGTGACTAAGGTTTAGGATATAAATACAAGCTTCAAACAGTGTACGTGATTCATAAACATAGGTTTAGGGCAGAAAATGCGGCTCATTTCCCCCCTTCCCCCCTTTTTTCCTTCCCCCAACCCTTAATCCTTGTATGTGTTGTTTGTTGTTGTTGATGTTCTTAAAAAGTTTACCCTTTTCACCAAATGCGATGTATACCACTATAAAAGTACATATGTACTAATAATGTAAATGTATACGTATTTCTACATGTTACAAACCAAACAATATATTGCTACTTTTTGTATCAATATGTAACAGTCAATAAAGTTTGATGTTGAACCATAAATACAAGCTTCAATTTCTAACAAAGACAGATGTAATTTCTTCTATACTGGTATTTCAAGGAAGATATATCCCCTGATGTCCTTGTAATATGCTGTGTCTATGTCTGCAACCTTGAAATATAGACGTGCCTAGAATATAGATATCTTGGAAACAATTAAATTAAATATAATTCAATTCTCAATTGTACTGATAAAACACAAAATGTATAATAAACATCGGAGACATTTTGCAACTACACATTGGGGCACATTTATTAATGGTTTTGCAGCATTTATGTCTGGCAATCCCAGGGTACTTACATTTGCACCTGTTCAGATTTAGAGAGTGTCAGTTTTCTGACACTCAATTTGGGCACAGCTCTTGAATCGTGACACTTTTCCTGCTTCTAGTTTCCTGACACTTTTTTGGTGCAATTTTTGACGCATAATCAGACCAACAAAAGTCTCCCAACTTCTAAACCCCTAATGAAATAGTGTCCACCCTGTTATATTTGGCTCACTGAATATACAGACAAATCTTTAAAAAGCTCCTACGCCTGATCAAAAAATGTTAACAACATTACTAACAACTGATAATAATTAGTCAGTGAAACAGGCAGAAGTGGCATCTAGAACCTTACAGGTGACAATGATCAGGACTTCATTACAACTTCTCCCAACCATGGTTTATCACAGTTGAATTCACAACCAGATGTCTTCACCATCACCTACTTTTCTATCTGAAAGTATCTAACAAGTAGTAGCCATCACTTCCTTTTCAGGTACTTTTATCATAAATCTGTCTAATGTGGTGTCAGCCAGGGGTCCCCAACCAACGGGCTGCGGCCCAAGACTGGGCCGTGGAACACCCGGTCTGGGGCCATGGCCAAAAGAACTTAAAAAGAAAAACTGTATACTTACCTCCAAAGCTCCTCTTCTCCCAACCGCTCTAGATTTTCCTTTGCCCCGCTGCTTCCCGGCAGATGGCCAGAGGCACTTCTATGTGCGTGGCCAGTGTGCACACACTATGACACGGCTGATTGCATTATAATTTGTGTGCACTGGCCGTACATATAGAAGTGCCTCTGGCCGCCTGACGGGAAACCGTGGGGCAAAGAAGAACCTGGAGCCCTGGGGAGAAGAGGAGTGTCGGAGGGAAGTATACAGTATTTTATTTTTAAGGGTGCAGTGCAAGGGACATTATTATGGGGCCTGGTCTGCAGACATTACTATGGGAGCTGGGCCAGGGACATTACTATGAGAGCTGAGCAGGGGACATTACTATGGGAGCTGGGCTGAGGAAATTACTATGGGGACTGTGCTGGGGACATTACTATACTCTTGAATCGTGACACTTTTCCTGCTTCTAGTTTCCTGACACTTTTTGGTGCAATTTTTGACGCATAATCAGACCAACAAAAGTTCCCCAACTCAAACCCCTAATGAAATAGTGTCCACCCTGTTATATTTGGCTCACTGAATATAAGAACAAATTCTTAAAAAGCTCCTACGCTGATCAAAAAATGTTAACAACATTACTAAACAATGTAATAATTAGTCAGTGAAACAGGCAGAAGTGGCATCTAGAACCTTACAGGTGACAATATGATCAGGACTTCATTACAACTTCTCCCAACCATGGTTTATCACAGTTGAATTCACAACCAGATGTCTTCACCATCACCTACTTTTCTATCTGAAAGTATCTAAAACAGTAGTAGCCATCACTTCCTTTTCAGGTACTTTTATCATAAATCTGTCTAATGTGGTGTCAGCCAGGGGTCCCCAACCAACGGTCTGGGGCCAAAAGCCAAGAACTAAAAAAGAAAAACTGTATACTTACCTCCAACGCTCCTCTTCTCCCAACCGCCTCCAGATTTTCTTTGCCCCGCTGCTTCCGGCAGACGGCCAGAGGCACTTCTATGTGCATGGCCAGTTGGCACACTCTATGACATGGCTGATTGCATTATAATTTGTGTGCAATGGCGTACATATAGAAGTGCCTCTGGCCGCCCTGACGGGAAAACGTGGGGCAAAAAAGAACCTGGAGCCCTGGGGAGAAGAGGAGTGTCGGAGGAAGTATACAGTATTTTATTTTTAAGGGGGCTGTGCAAGGGACATTATAGGGGCCTGGTCTGCAGACTTACTATGGAGAGGGCAAGGGACATTACTATGGAGCTGAGCAGGGGACATTACTATGGGAGTGGGCTGAGGATTACTATGGGGACTGTGCTGGGGACATTATTATGGGGCTGGTCTGCAGACATACTATGGGAGCGGGGCCAGGGACATTAACTATGAGAGCTGAGCAGGGGACATAACTATGGGATCTGGGTGAGGAAATTACATGGGGACTGTGCTGGGACATTACTATGGGGCCTGGTCTGCAGACATTACTATGGGAGCTGGGCAGGGGACATTACTATGGGAGCTGGGCTGAGGAAATTACTATGGGGACTGTGCTGGGGACATTACTATGGGGCCTGGTCTGCAGACATTACTATGGGAGCTGGGCAAGGGACATTACTATGGGAGCTGGGCTAAGGAAATTACTATGGGGACTGTGCTGGGGAAATTACTATGGGAGCTGTGCTGGGGACATTACTATGTGGGCGACTATTTTTGCGACTTTGCCAGGGTCTTAAGAAGTTAGTTGGTTGTTGTGTCTGTTGCAGAGTTCCTAAATGTATCTTTCCAAGACAGATGTTTGCTTTGTTTTGCAACTTTTTAGATACAAATTAGAGACTTTTAGGTACAAAACGAAGCACAACTGACCCCATGCTTATTTCCATACATGCACCTCAAAAGTTGCAAAAAATAAAGATAACACTGCAAATCAGAGACAAAGTAAAAAAACAGACATGTATCACAACAGCAAATTTTGAGAGATACATAATACTGCTCAAGTATCCTGACTTTAAAAAGTTACACATCTTTCTACATAGAGTGCTTTCATAGATGAGTTATCTGGACATAAGCTTCTGGGTAAAATGAATGAGTGTCTGTAGATGAAACATCCAGACAGGCTGCGTACATACAATAGATTCATAGACAGGACATAAACACACAAAGCATGCATAACTACAGTACTTTATCTATAAATATTTTTAATGTTCTTACAGTCCGACATTCATACATGGTAACATTGATATCAATATTATTTTTCTCTGTTTATCATTTTACCTTACCACAATAAATCACTCTGTTACCTTATTTATTTAAAAAAAAACATTCTGACCTCAAACACTGATGCAGGATTCTCATGGAGCATAGCCCTGCACACCAGAACAGACAAGAATGCCCCCATTCACTAATCTTCAGAATTCAGTTGGCAAATGAAGCCGAGCTTTCCAACATGAATGGACTAATGCCAGACTGTTTCAACATTACGGCACAGGGCCAGATAAACTCTATCTCAGGAAGGAAACAGGAGGGATGTATGAGGGTAGAGGCCACAGAAAGCTATTGAAACATTACTACAAGCGAGATATGCGTAGATCAGTGATAACATCTTCCTGGAAGCTTTGGTTAATCATACATTTATTATCAGTCTGACTGTATTTTATTATTATTGTACAATAGGATTATAAATTATAAATAAATAGTGTTCGGTACACCAGTTTTCTTCCATTTAAGGACAAGGTGTGACTCTCCTTAGTTTGTAAGCTGGAATGGTCTCATTGGAGAACTGTAGCATGGTGCCAATAGTTAAAGGAAATCTACCAACAAAATCCATCATGTTAAACCAGGGGAAAATCTAGGTCATTTGACTGTGGTAATCTTCCTTTTGTGGTAATTTATTTTCCATGGCCTCTTTCCTCCTAAAATCAACTTTTTACAATTATGCTAATGAGCCTGAGGGGCTACCCTAGCCTTTCTGTGATCTGGCTTTACAGACTGTTACACTGTCTTATTTACCCCCCCCCCTTCACCCTTCATACTCCCTCAGCACTGATAATACAGCTGAGTAACAAAGTATATTTCAAAGTTTACTATTATCGCTTCCACTGTTCATTTATGCAGTTCAGCTTAAAAGTTTAGTTACACTTTGGGGGTAATTTACTAAGGGCCCGATTCGCGTTTTCCCAACGTGTTACCCAAATATTTCCGTGGCATGCACGTGACGGAAATGGGGGGGCGTGGCCGAACGAAAACCCGACAGATTCTGAAAAACTGCCGCATTTAACAAAAAAAAAAATTGTCGCGGGCCTCGCGCTTACCTTCACCAGGAATAGGCCGGTGAACTTCAGTGCATTTCGGCGGGCCTCGGCGGATTTCAGCACAGCAGCGCCACCTGGTGGACGTCAGAGGAACTACCTTAGTGAATCCCGGCCGTACGTGAATCCACCGCAGAGAAAGCGCCACTGGATCGCAAATGGACCGGGTAAGTAATTCTGCCCCTTTAAGTCAACTGTTACATTACCATCAGGTCACATTTCAACATGTGCACTGAGAAAGTTTTTGATAGAGACCTGAAATATAGGCCAGGACATACTCCTACCAAATACAGTCATTTTCACATAGCACCCAGTGACCTGGCATACATTTTTTGAAACAAATATATAATCTGGTATAGGTTATTGTAGTTAAGGCTACCTATATACTGGGGGCATGTGCAGGGACTACCTATATACTAGGGGGTAGTGTGCTGATGTTACCTATATACTGGGGGCAGTGTGATGAGGTTAACTATATACTAGGGGCCAGTGTGATGGGGATACCAATATACTGAGGGTCAGTGTGCTGGGGGTATCTATATACCGATAGCTGTGTGCTGGGACTATCTATGTACTGAGGGAAGTGTGATGGAGCTACCTATATACTGGGGAATCTGCTGGGCTACTTATATTACTTATATACTGGGAGCAATGTACTTGGGCTACCTATATACTGGGGGCAGTGTTATGGATACACATTTGTACTTCTTTCAGTGACACAGAACAGTAATTATGCTGCCATTCTGAATATTCATTGTTTGGATTCTTTAGTTTTCGCCCTGTGGTTAACAGCACAGCGCAGGGGTGATGGCTTAGTGGTTTACAGCGTGTGATCATTGATATGTGTACAGATGCATCATCACATATATGTATCTAAAAGATAGGTTCACAGTATATATATATCTAATAAAGGGAGGATGGTATTTAATAGGTGGCACAGTATATAGCTAATAAAGGGGCACAGTATGAATTAAAAGGGGGAACTGCATGCATTCATTCTTTACCGAGGTACTGATTACTTGTAAATTATAGGGGCTTTACACATATGTAAAATCATTTGGGATACTGTATACATGTATATAAGGACCAAATATTGGTTCTGGTGCTGTGTTTCTGTATGAAGTTCAGTTCTAGTACTGCACTTATGTATTAAACTCAATAATGGTGATGTATTTATATACTAAGCTTTGTTGTGGTAAAGAATATATGTAAATCGCTATTATAATAATTCATAAACAGACAATATTGTAATTTTAAAGACATTATAAATTATACTGTACATATACTAGAATTAATTTGAGGGAGCAATGTCTAAGCTAAATTATTGGGATAGTGCTGTTTATGCTAAAATCCAGGTGCATTGTATAGATTTTAACGACCTCGGGAAAAGGGCGATTTTTTACCTACAAAATGCCTTGATCCAAGGTAGTCTAAGCTGTCTAAGCATAGCTGTTCCACGCCATTTCTGTAACTCCAATATTGGTGAATATAAGAGAGTGACATTCTTTCTGTAACCCCTATTCACCTCTTTGGGAGTTTAGGAAGCAGAGAACAACAGCCACATTGAGATGTTGACAGTGATATACTCTCAGCCTATTTTATGAAGTAGTCATCAAGGGGTTGCTATATAGTAATAATTAACAGAAGAGTTAAGGAAATACATTTTTTTATCTCTTTGCTGTGAATACCCAACCTGATGAATGAAGCCTACTATTCCTAATTAGGGAAGAACATTACACAAAACAGTGAGCTAGTTGTGGAACTTCTTTGCTTGTAATTCCAGACATAACATTTTGAATTTAGTATTGTGAGTAAAATATACATTTTGAAAGAGACTTTGTCACGCAGTTTAAATGGTGTCCATTGTTACAGGGATTAAACAGACAGGCTTTGTTAAAAAGGGGATGGGTATTTAGTAAGGAAGGGGTAATGGGTTCTGTATTGTAACCTTCCACTAATCAGTGTATTTACAGTTGCTATACATTTCTTTGCTGTAATTTGCTATGCTGTTATATGCTGGAATATCCAGTGAAAAAAAAAGACAAACTACCCATACATTATGAAGTCCTATATATATATATATATATATATATATTATACACTCACCGGCCACTTTATTAGGTACACCATGCTAGTAACGGACCCCCTTTTGCCTTCAGAACTGCCTCAATTCTTTGTGGCATAAATTCAACAAGGTGCTGGAAGCATTCCTCAGAGATTTTGGTCCATATTGACATGATGGCATCACACAGTTGCCGCAGATTTGTCGGCTGCACATCCATGATGCAAATCTCCCGTTCCACCACATCCCAAAAATGCTCTATTGGATTGAGATCTGGTGACTGTGGAGGCCATTTGAGTACAGTAAACTCATGGTCATGTTCAAGAAACCAATCTGAGATGATTCCAGCTTTATGATATGGCGCATTATCCTGCTGAAAGTAGCCATCAGATGTTGGGTACATTGTGGTCATAAAGGGATGGACATGGTCAGCAACAATACTCAGGTAGGCTGTGGCGTTGCAACGATGCTCAATTGGTACCAAGGGGCCCAAAGAGTGCCAAGAAAATATTCCCCACACCATGACACCACCACCACCAGCCTGAACCGTTGATACAAGGCAGGATGGATCCATGCTTTCATGTTGTTGACGCCAAATTCTGACCCTACCATCCGAATGTCGCAGCAGAAATCGAGACTCATCAGACCAGGCAACGTTTTTCCAATCTTCTTCTGTCCAATTTCGATGAGCTTGTGCAAATTGTAGCCTCAGTTTCCTGTTCTTAGCTGAAAGGAGTGGCACCCGGTATGGGCTGCTGTAGCCCATCTGCCTCAAAGTTCGACGTACTGTGCGTTCAGAGATGCTCTTCTGCCTACCTTGGTTGTAACGGGTGGCGATTTGAGTCACTGTTGCCTTTCTATCAGCTCGAACCAGTCTGCCCATTCTCCTCTGACCTCTGGCATCAACAAGGCATTTCCGCCCACAGAACTGCCGCTCACTGGATGTTTTTTCTTTTTCAGACCATTCTCTGTAAACCCTAGAGATGGTTGTGCGTGAAAATCCCAGTAGATCAGCAGTTTCTGAAATACTCAGACCAGCCCTTCTGGCACCAACAACCATGCCACGTTCAAGGCACTCAAATCACCCATACTGATGCTCGGTTTGAACTGCAGGAGATTGTCTTGACCATGTCTACATGCCTAAATGCACTGAGTTGCCGCCATGTCATTGGCTGATTAGAAATTAAGTGTTAACGAGCAGTTGGACAGGTGTACCTAATAAAGTGGGTGAGTGTATATATATATATATATGTGGCAAACCTAACTTTGTTGCACCCTATAACTGATGGTTAGGTGGATAACATTCAATACCTTATGGAAAAGCCACATATCAGTCAGTGATTTATATTAGGCAACAGGTGAACAGTAATTATTTTACCCGGCGATGGACCGACATTGGGAATCACTGGATGTCAGCTGTAACAAATAGCTAACAATATTGTGTGGCACTCTTATTCGTAGTGAGCAATCTCAAAATCATGTCTTTAAAGGAGTTTTCCCACAAAACAAGTTAGGCCCTATACACAGCATGAGACCCCCACAGATCACAAGAACGGAGGGTCCAATCTAGCCCAAGAAGAGTGGAGCAGCCGGTCACACATGGTCTAGCTGCCCAGTTCATCGGAGCTGACGAGATTGCTGAGCGCCATGCAGCTCCATATGAATAGGGCAGCCCTGCCATGCGCAAACGCCTCCTCCGCTCATCTCAGGGAGCAACAAGGAGTCCAACAGGGGTACATTGGACCCCATTGTATCCCCCATTCTCATGATCTGTGGGGGTCCCAAGTTAGGCCGTATCTTAGGGTAAGTTAAAGAGTTCAAAGGTTATAACCATATAAAGTGACACGTCAGAGTACAAAAAATGGGGTTGAGCCTAAATGTCCAAACTGCCTGCGTCTTAAAGGGGTTAAAGAAACTCTACCGTCAAAATCAGAACAGCAAAGGATAGACAGCATGCTATTGACACAGAGAACACTTTAGGGGTCCTATCGATATCAATAATATAGAAAAACCACAGTACAGGATTAGATGAACAAACTCAAAGGAATGTCTTTATTTACCAATGCAATGTATCATCTGCCAAGCAGTCTTTATCAATGTTGTAACGTTGCAGTGTTGAATAAATACACTCCTCTGAATTTGTTCATCTGATCTTGTGTTGTGCTGTAGTTTTTCTATACTATTACCATCAAAATCAAGCATAGAAAAAACAGGGACACTTACTCATAGATCAAGGCACTGTGACTGTGGTAATATTCTTATGTGTTATGTCCATGTCCTCTTTCCCTCTAAAATCAAATTTTAATATAATGCTAATGAGCCTGTTTAAACAGATCTCCATCTCGTGGCAGCACACAATATATAACAAATATAAAAAGGTTACTACAGTCACAGTGCCTAGATCTATGAGTACGAGTCCCTGATTTATCATGCTTGATTTTGATGGTAGATTTCCTTTAAAGGGGTTTTTCCACGAAAGAAAATTCTCACATCTCAATCCCCTGGTGATGCTAACACAATAAAGATCATTTTAACCCCTTACTTTACAATGTACTCAGTTTTATTGCTGTTTAAGCTCCTATAACTCTCTATGCAGCTGGGTGTAAAATCCCAGGGTGTGGGCTGGGCCTCTCCAAACAAACACTCTGCTACATCTCACAGATATGTGCCTGCCTCCCCCTTACCCCAGGATCACTTATCTCCTTGTAGCATATCTCTCTGCTCACCATGTGCTCACAGGAATTGATCAGTGAGTGTCTCTGAGCTCCGTGCAGGAGGCGTGGCTACAGCCAAACAGCAGAGAGACACAGAAATCTCATCTGCATGATCTCACACAGAAATCCAAGATGGCCATCACTGAAATTGTACAGCAGGTCTGATAGAGACAGGTTGCACTTATATCTGTGAAATGCTGTATTTTTGTTAATAACAGTGAGTTAGAGAAAGTGTTTTTGTTATGCTGAGTACATGTAAGAAACTTCGTGGGAATACCCCTTTAGGATCTGAGTGATGAGGTTGAGGTCCTTAGCCTCTGCAGGCCAGTACGCCAAACACAACACATTATTTTATGGACTTTGCTCAGAGGAATGCTCTTATGTTGATATTGAAGGAGATTTCCACAGGGTGTTGTCACAAAGATAAAAGGATGTAATACCCTAGAATAACATTGTTGAATGGGGCCTAACATCAGCCATGAAAGACAACCCCCCTGTGCTAAGCCATAATTTCTCCTTCACTAAACCTCATATGTGGCCATGTTCATTAGGGCAGTAGGCTTTCTCATGGTACCTGCCAGAGGATGAAGCCTGAATTGAGCCTTTGAAAAACAAGTTCCTACTTGAATTGCCACGGTCATAAACTGAGGATAATTTGTTCAAAACATTTTTCTTCCAGACAAAACTAAAACTTTTGCATATCCAAGGCTGGTTCATGTTTGTATCACCACTACAGCTGAAGAAAATAATTATCATTGATGCCAAACAATACTAGCTGGGGTAAATGTCAGCTTCTGACACAGGGAAATCCTGATGCACATAACCTTGCAGTGTTAAAAAACATAGACAGCATATTAAGTATATGTGATCCATTGTGCGGACTGTTTCACTTATAAAGCACATCTTGCTAATGATATCTACATGTGTACAGTAAAGTATAATTCAATCTTTTAAGCATCTCTTTGTGTGATACTTTGTTTTACATCCTAGGTTAAAGTGTTGGTAATAAAACTTCAGTCTTTCATTATAAACTACACATTCCTTACATAGTGAGACATTCTTTACTTTTTCTATGGTCAGTGATGAAAATTCAAGGTGGTTGTTTGGGATTATAAAATGTATGTGACGTGATTGTAATGTAAATGGATGGGTTCATTACAGATTATTGTACTGTTTAGATAGTTCCAATGAGCACTGATCTACTATAGCTCACCGGTCAAGATGTGTTCACATACTGCATCATAAAAAAGTGCATTCAGTTCTGGTAGTTTTTTTTGGTTAAGTTTTTAAATTTAAAGTAAAACAGATCTATTTAGGGGGTACACAATAATGTAACAGATTTGACAAAAAAATTATAAAAACTGTATCCTTCCCTTGAAAATGTAGTGGTGACGCTACAAAAATGTAGTTTAGTTACAACATGTGGACGCACCATCATGAAGACTAAGCTGCAGGCAGCACGTTACAGAGCAAGAGGGACTGAGCCGATTGAGATAAGTTCTATTTGAATACTTCATTCTCTGCCTTTTCTAATGCTGTGTAATGGAGGCAATCCGCTGTATCTATCATACAGAGATAGCTGCCAATCACTATCAGTATAGAAAGACCAGAGATTTAAATCTGCAAACCCTTTTTTATTACGGATTTTGACAGGTTAGCAAGTCCATTGGTCTCTCATTTAATAGACAGTTGCCATTGTGGACCTGTAGAACTTTAGGAGAAATGTTCAGTTGTCAGCCCCTACTCCCAAAAAAGTCAGATCCCAAGGTTTATACAATGAACAAAAAATACAATATAACAGCAAAACTGAAAATGTGATTTTCATTAATTTCGTAAAGAGAAAAATTGTATTTTAATGTCAATCTATTCTTTGTAATTCCTTACCCCAAACCCCTGTCCCTGTAAGTGTTTTGGAAAGTGGATAAAGAGAACTCACCTCAATAGCTGCTGCAGTCACACACGAAATGAATTTATCTGCAGCTGTTGGGCAGAGAGAAGTAGTGTGATTCATTTTCTCCTGAGAGCCCAGCACGTCCTTCCTTCATGGGAGGGACCATATAGACTTCATATATATTGAGGATGCGACACCCTGCATCTGGACTAACAGTGACGGAGGAACAATTGAGTGTGTAATCCACACAGGGGGCTGCTGGATTACATAGATCTGTTGAAAAGGGATTACCGTGATCTGTCACTCCCACCCTACTGGGATGCACACACAGAACGTAAACTGAAGGCTGGATTCACACTCACAGCTTTCAGTTTTTTTTTAAACAAAGCACAGAAGTGAATATGTAATAAAGGAAAGGTATTTATCTTTTGTGTATCATTTGCTTCCTTTAGATCACTTCCTGTCTAAAACAACTGCATGTGTATCCAGGATAAGAGTCACATCTATTTTGGAAAGATAGAAGAAGCCCTTTGCTCACTCTCCACATGTTATAAAGCATAGACACTGGGGAGAAGGGATTTACTGAGTTAAATACACAAGAATTCCGTTTCATTTCTTTATTTAGAATTATTTCTATCAATAATTGACAAAAAATAGTCTATACATTTCTCCATTTTTACATTTTGTCTGAATGGTGTCCAACCTCTGTCTTTCATCTTACGTAGAAACCACAGAGATCCCAATCCTGTAGAAGATTCCTGCCCTTGCTGTACACAAGAGTAGCCGGATATTAGTGGTCCTAAAGTTAAGTATTCCCCTCAGGGTAACTGACGTGGATCCCTCAGTTTCAGATGAGATATTATTCAAACACATGGATGAAAAAGACCGCCACATGTGTAATCAAGTACACATTTAAAATATTTCAAAAGCTTTAATAGGCACAAAAAAGAATGTTTAAAAGGTCTTGTATCAAAATGAATCCTGCATTCCAAGTTCATCAAACACCCGCTGACACTGATGGAGGAAGACAACATCAATGTGATTGGGAAATCCCCTCCGTGTGGTATTTACATTGCGTTTCTAAAAACAATACAAGCACCAAGTGTGACCATGATAAAAGTATGAGTAGGATTATCTAAAGAACATTATAAGCTTTCTAGACAAGTTTTCTAGTGTATATTCTCTAAAATTGTAAGGGACTGCATGTCACTCCACTTAGTGTGACTGTGGGCACTCAAGTAAGGTACCAGTCCGTATAGAAACATATCTTTAAAGAAAAACTTGGCTCTCCTTCATCAATGCAAAAGATAAAATTTAATAGTAAACAGTAAACAATCTAAATTTGTGTAACGTTTCAGTCTACGCTACGACTTTCCTCAGACACTAAAAATGAATATAAACTGTGAGACACTGAAGGGGTTAACTGTGGATCAGTGATATATTTCCCCTGGGTTTTCTTTTTATGCAAGGCTTTATTTGTTGGGGCAGATGTCCTGTGCTGGATTTATATGGAATGGATTCGCAGGCTGGTAGTGGGGCGGTCCATTCCACCTCCCCATTGGGCTAGGTCAGGTTTTGTGCTGTTCAGCACTTTGGACACAAGTGGTGGTAGCAGCCTAATCAGGCAGCATAAAGCTGCTGAGTATGGAGTTCTCTCTGAAAGGAGGTCTGGCACTGTGCACTAAAGCACTGACTTCCATGCCTGGAAAAGAAATGTCCTTGCAGATGATTTTGTATTAGTGGTGAGTTAGGGGAACTCTATGTATAGCTAGCACCCAGACAGGTAGGTGCTTATTTATGTTTGATGCCTGAATGGGAAGGCTGTTTTGGTGTCACTGTCTTGAACTGCATCACAAATCTCTGCTACCTCAGAACTCTATTGGGCCAAATCTCCACAAAACCTAAAGAGTCCAAGTATCCAGAAAACCACAGCACTCTAAATGGCAAATAAAGATAGTAAAAAGTACAGGTACATTTGGAGTAAACAGAGTTGTGGGTGCAAAGGATTATAATACATAGCAACATGTTACATAATACAGGGATAAATCAGATGTAGTACAAAAATAAATAACAATAATTAAAGTAGGTAACAGTACATGGATATCATCGTCAGGAGGGACATATGGGTGGGTAGGCAATATAAGTATCAATGAACGTCGCAAAAAAATCTTCCATAGAGATTATCAGGGTATATGCAGAGCATCAGGGAAGGAGCAATGAGCATGCTACAAGCGTCACACATGATGAAATAAATGCTGTTACAAAGTCAAGATGTCTATGGTGGAGAAAATGCATATGCAACACCCCTGTCAATACATAGGCAGGCTGGTAGTTGAGAATAGCGCCCTCTCCAGGTTAGGAGCTGTCAGAGGGAGTCATGAACCCTCTAGTAAGTTTCTAGCACTGAGCGATTATGTAATTGCAGCTGTAGACTCTGCCTGGCAAGGCAGCAGTTAAATGGTGTAAAGTGTTATCCAATCAGTTGGCTGTATTGTAAACTGAAGTGTTATTGAAAAGGTGCTACTACCTAACCAAGGGGGAGTATAAAACCCCTGTGCAGTGGGAGCATATTGTCCTTCAGAGTCTGTCAGCAGTCCAGACCGCATGGTCTGTGTGAAGAGAGAGAGAGTGTGGAGCACACATTCAGTGTTGCCACAAAAAATAATCCTAGGAACTAACTCGGGAGACTCTAAACCAGAGCTGAAGCTTCCACAGTTTGCACACAGCTACATCTCCATTCTCCCATCCTGCATATACCATCAGGCTGGGGCATTATTTCTGCGGACCACTCTCCACAACCACTCCAGTACCAGTAATCCTAATCTGCTGTTTGACCATTCTGGCCTGTTTCCTGCTATCTGTTGTTCAATAAAGAACCGTGAGTTGATTTACACAATGTTGCCTCCGTCTGATCCCTGGATACGGCTGTCTACCACCATGGGCTTCCCCATCCTTTACCCAGGGACTTATATTACAGACACTCAGGGATTGCCCCAGGGAGAAACAAGTACTGCCTCTCCATCCCTATTTCTTGCACACACCACCTGCTGGAGACATGCCTGGCTGTAGGACAGCCCTCCGGTCCCCATACCAAGCACCATGACATCAGCGTGCCCTAGGTATTCTGGGCCCCGGCTGCCTCTAGGCCCCAAGAAACGGCTAGGCCCCAGTGGGGGATGTTGCACATACTCACCGTATTGCAAGGTAAATCAGAGGGTAAGTAAAGCAAAGCTGACTGCTATGATGGCACCAGGCTGAAGGAAAGGGTGGTATGTCCGGCCAGAGCACATACCCTTGGGAAAACAGGAAAGGTATGGAAACACCTTCCAGATGGATGGAGAGAGCTCATGGGCTGGGCCTTCTTTATACAAGGTATATGTTTGCTGCAGATTTGATTGGTGACCCCCGTGAGGTCATTAGGGGGCAGCGATTGGTTACTATGACAGCTATACAGGCAGTCCCCGGGTTACATACAAGATAGGGTCTGTAGGTTTGTTCTTAAGTTGAATTTGTATGTAAGTCGGAACTGTATATTTTATCATTGTAATCCCAGCCAGAACTTTTTTGGTCTCTGTGACAATTGGATTTTAAAAATGTTGGGTTGTCATTGTTCAATAAAGAACCGTGAGTTGATTTACACAATGTTGCCTCCGTGTGATCCCTGGATACGGCTGTCTACCACCATGGGCTTCCCCATCCTTTACCCAGGGACTTATCTTACAGACACTCAGGGATTGCCCCAGGGAGAAACAAGTACTGCCTCTCCCTCCCTATTTCTCGCACACACCACCTGCTGGAGACCTGCCTGGCTGTAGGACAGCCCTCCGGTCCCCATACCAAGCACCATGACATCAGTGTGCCCTAGGTATTCTGGGCCCCGGCTGCCTCTAGGCCCCAGTGGGGGATGTTGCACATACTCCCCGTATTGCAAGGTAAATCAGAGGGTAAGTAAAGCAAAGCTGACCGCTATGATGGCACCAGGCTGAAGGAAAGGGTGGTATGTCCGGCCAGAGCACATACCCTTGAGAAAACACGAAAGGTATGGAAACACCTTCCAGATGGATGGAGAGAGCTCGGGCTGGGCCTATTTTATACAAGGTAGATGTTTGCTGCATATTGCAGCACACACCCAACAGTAACAATGGAAGTCGATGCTGGCACCGATTGCATATGTTAACCATATAAATGCCACCGGCGATGCTGCACACTGCCATATTGGATTTGATTGGTGACCCCCGTGAGGTCATTAAGGGGCAGCGATTGGTTACTATGACAGCTGCAAGTCTATACTAGACTCCCAAACTTGTCAATCAGCCTGATCTCTTAGAGATCACTAGCAAACCTGCAATAAACTGCAATACTGCTGTATTGCAGCATATGGTAGATTCATAAAAAATTGTAAGAAAAAATAATAGACATGTTAGGTATCCCTGTATCCTAAAATGCCAGATCTATCAAACCATAAAAATGGTTATTTCCAGCAATGAACCATGTAACAGAAAATAGTGTCCAAATGTCCAAAACTGCATTTTGCATTTTTAAAATTTAAAAGTAAAAGTGATCAAAAGGTTGTACAATCCCCAATATAGTAGTAATGGAAACATCACCTTATCCTGCAAAAAAATGACACCATATACAGGTTTGTTTGCTGTAGTGAAGAAGTTATGAATGTCAGAAGAAGATCACGTCATTGCTCATGGCTTGCAGCAGTACGCTGTGAGCTTGTGGGCGGACTATTTTGCGACTTGCCAGGGTCTTAAGAAAGTTAGTTGGTTGTTATGGTCTTTGCAGAGTTCCTAAATGTTCTTTCCAAGACAGATGTGTGCTTTGTTTTGCAACTTTTAGATACAAATTAGAGATTTTAGGTACAAAACGAAGCACCAAATGACCCCAGGCTTATTCCATACATGCCACCTCAAAAGTTGCAAAAAATAAAGATAACCACGCAAAATCAGAGACAAGTTTAAAAAAAACAGACATGTATCACAAACAGCAAATTTTGAGAGGACAAATACTGATCAAGTATCTGACTTTAAAAAGTTACACATCTTTGCTACATAGAGTGCTTTATAGATGGATATAAGCTTCTGGGTAAAAACAAAAAAGGAGTGCTGAGATGCAACATCCAGACAGGCTGCGTACCAAAATAGATCATAGGACAGGACATAAACACACAAAGCATGCATAACTACAGTTACTGTATCTATAACCAATATTTTAATGTTCTTACAGTCCGACATTCATACATGTAACATTGATATCAATAGTAGTTTCTTGTTATCTAATTTTACCTACCACAATAAATCACTCTGTTACTTATTTATTAAAAAAAACATTCTGACCTCAAACATGATGCAGGATTCTCATGGAGCTAGCCTGCACCAGAACAGGACAAGAATGCCCCCAGTCACTAATCTTCGAATTCAGTGGCAAATGAAGGCCGAGCTTTCCAACATGAATGGGACTAATGCCAGACTGTTTCAACACTACAGCACAGGGCCGATAAAACTGCTATCTCAGGAAGGAAACAGGGAGGATGTGTATGAGGGTAGAGGCCACGAAAGCATGAAAAATGACTACAAGCGAGATATGCCTAGATCAGTGATAAAATCTCCTTGGAAGCTTGGTAATCCATACATTTATATCAGTCTGACTTGTATTTATTATTATTGTACAATAGGATTATAAATTATAAATAAAAATAGTGTCGGATTACACAGTTTTCTTCCATTAAGGACAAGGTGACTCTCCTAGTTTGGTTAAGATGGAATGGTCTCGTTTTTTTTTATTGGAGAACGGTAGCCGGTGCCAATGTTAAAGGAAATCTACCAAACAAAATCCATCATGTTAAACAGGGGAAAATCTAGCGTCATTTGACTGTGGTAATCTTCCTTTGTGGTAATTATTTTCCATGGCTCTTTCCTCCTAAAACAAATTTTTACAATATGCTAATGAGCATGAGGGGCTACCCTAGCCTTTCTTGATCTGGCTTTTACAGACTGTACACTGTCTATTTACCCCCCCCCCTTCACCCTTCATACTCCCTCAGCACTGATAATACAGCACACAATAGAAGGGGGGGCGGGAAGTAATAAAGTATATTCAAGTTTAATATTATCGCTTGCAATGTTCATTTTATGCAGTTCAGCTTAAAAGTTTAGTTACACTTGGGGTCATTTTACTAAGGGCCCGATTAGCGTTTTCCCAAACGTGTTACCGAATATTTTCCGTGGCATGCAAGTACGGAAAATGTGGGGGCGTGTTTGACGAACAAAACCCGACAGATTCAGAAAAACGCCGCATTTAACAAAAAAAAAAAGTTGCGGGCATCGGGATTACCTCACCAGGAATAGGCCGGTGAACTTCGTGCATTTCAGCGGGCCTCGGCAGGACTTCAGCGCAGCAGCGCCATATGGTAGACTTCGGAGGAAAAAAAAAAAATCTACCTTAGTGAATCCCGGCGTACCTGAATCCACCGCCGAGAACGCCCGCGGATCGCGAATGGGACGGGTAAGTAAATCTGCCCTTAAGTCAACTGTTACATTACAATAAGGTCACCATTTCAAAAGGTGCCACTGAGAAAGTTTGATGCACCTGAAATATAGGCCAGGGACATACTCCTACCAAATACAGTCATTTACATAGCACCCAGTGGACCTGGCATACATTTTTTGAAACAAATATATTAATATGTAGAGGTTATTGTAGTTAAGGCTACCTATATACTGGGGGCAGTGCAGGGACTACCTATCTACTAGGGGGTAGTGGCTGCTGTTACCTATTACTGGGGGCAGTGTGATGAGGTAACTATTAATAGGGGCCAGTGTGATGGGTACAATATACTGGGGGTCAGTGCGTGGGCCATCTATATACCGTAGCATGTGCTGGGACTATCTATGTACTGAGGGAGACGTAATGATGGAGCTACCTACGATATGGGGCATCTGCTTGCTACTTATATTACTTATATACTGGGAGCAATGTCTTGGGCTACCTATATTACTGGGGGCCAGTGTTTAGGATACCCATTTGTATGTGGAAGAGAGTAGGAAAGGGGGTTTTTTTCTTGCCTTTCAGTGAACACGAACAGTATTTGCTGCCATTCTGCAAATATTCATTGTTTGGATTCTTTAGTTTCGCCCTGGTGGTACCAACATCGAGGGAGATGCTTAGAGGCAAGTGGTGCAACCCTATGGCCTGGTGCCAGGGGCGCATCAGAGCCTCTCTGTGGCAACCCTGGCCTCACCCAGTATGAGTTCACCAACAGAACTCAAAGAATACTTCTAATAGATCTTCCTACAACCAATCTTCCTTTAAACTGCGTTGTGTCTTATGTTTTGGGAGTCTGAACAATTGAAAGTTGTCAAAGAACAAGGAAAGATAGAATACTGCTTAAATTGATGTGTGGCATTGCTATAGAATAAGTGGCTTTTGCGGTGAAGTTCGGATTCCTAGGCTCTAACAAGGCGCCACCCTGGCTTAGTGTTTAGCAGCGTGAGTATCATTGATATGTGTACAGATGCATCATCACATCTATGTATCAAAAGATAGTTCACAGTATACAATATCTAATAAAGGGAGGAGGTATTTAATAGGTGGAGCACAGTATATAGCTAATAAAGGGGCAAAGTATGAATTAAAGGGGAACTGCATGCTCATTCTTTACCGGGTACTGATTATTGTACATTATAGGGCTTTACACATAGGTAAAATCATTTTTTTTTTTCGATACTGTATATATGTTATAGAGGACCAATATTGGTTCTGGGGGCTGTGTTCTGTATGAAGTTCAAGTTCTAGTACTGCCACTCGTATTATTTAAACTCAATAATGGGATTATGATATTACGAAGTGGTTGTGGTAAAAATATGATTAATAGTCCTTTATATAATTCATAACAGAAATTTGTAATTGAAAGACATTACAAATTATACTGTACAAATACTAGAATAATTTGGGGGAGCAATGTCTAAGCTAAATTATGGGATTGCTGTTTATGCTAAAATCTGGGTGCATGTATAGATTTAATGACCTCGGGAAAAGGGCGTGATTTTTACCTACCAAAATGCCTTGATCCAAGGTAGTCTAAGCTGTCAAATATAGCTGTTCCAAGCCATTCTTAACTCATATGGTGAATATGAGGAGAGTGACATTCTTTCTGTAACCCCTATTCACCTCTTTGGGAGTTTAGGAAGCAGAGAACAACAGCCACATTGAGCTGTTGACAGGATATACTCTCAGCCTATTTTGTAGTAGTCATCAAGGGGTTGCTATATCGTAATAATTAACAGAAGAGTTAAGGAAATACATTTTTTTATCTCTTGCTGTGAATACCAACCTGTGAATGAAGCTACTATTCCTAATTAGGGAGAACATTACAAAAACAGTGAGCTAGTTGTGAACTTCTTTTGTAATTCCAGACATAACATTGTGAATTTAGTATTGTGAGTAAAAATATCTTTGAAAGAGACTTGTACACGCAGTCTTAAATGTGTCCATTGTTCCAGGATTAAACAGACAGACTTTGTTTAAAAAGGAGATGGGTATTTAGTAAGGAAGGGGTAATGGGTTTGTATTGTAACTCTCACTAATCCACTATGTATTTACAGTTGCTATACATTTCTTTGCTGTAATTGTATGCTGTTATAGCTGGAATATCCAGTGAAAAAAAAAGAACAAACTACCCATACATATGAAGTCTATATATATATATATTAATATATATTATACACTCACCGGCCACTTTTAGGTACACCATGCTAGTAACGGACCCCCTTTGCTTCAGAACTGCCTCAATTCTTTGTGGCATAAAATTCAACAAGGTGTGGGAACAATTCTCAGAGATTTTGGTCCATATTACATGATGGAATCACACAGTGCCGCAGATTTGTCGGCTGCCACATCCATGATGCAATCTCCCGTCCACCACCCAAAATGCTCTATTGGATGAGATCTGGTGACTGGGAGGCATTTGAGTACAGTAAACTATGGTCATGTTCAAGAAACCAATCTGAGATGATTCCAGCTTATGATATGGCATTATCCGCTGAAAGTAGCCATCAGATGTGGGTACATTGTGGTCATAAGGGATGGACATGGTCAGCAACAATACATAAGGAGGCTGTGGCGTTGCAACGATGCTCATTGGTACCAAGGGGGCGAAAGAGTGCCAAGAAAATATTCCCACACCATGACACCCCCACCACCACCAGCCTGATCCGTTGATACAAGGCAGGATGGATCCATGCTTTCATGTCTTGACGCCAAATTCTGAACCTATATCCGAATGTTGCAGCAGAAATCGAGACTCATCAGACCAGGCAACGTTTTTCCAATCTTCTCTGTCCATATTCGATGAGCTTGTGCAAATTAGCCTCAGTTTCCTGTTTTAGCTGAAAGGAGTGGCACCCGGTAGTGGGGCTGTAGCCCATGCCTCAAAGTTCGACGTACTGTGACGTTCAGCGATGCTCTTCTGCCTACTTGGTTGTAACGGGTGGCGATTTGAGTCACTGTTGCCTTTCTATCAGCTCGAACCAGTCTGGCCCATTCTCTTCTGACCTCTGGCATCAACAAGGCTTTCCGCCCACAGAACTGCCGCTCATGGATGTTTTTCTTTTTCGGACCATTCTTGGTAACACTGGAGATGGTTGTGCGTGAAAATCCCAGTAGATCAGCAGTTTCTGAAATACTCAGACCAGCCTTTGGCACCACACAACCATGCCACGTTCAAAGGCACTCAAATCAACCCATAACTGAGGCTCGGTTTTGAAACTGCAGGAGATTGTTGACCATGTCTACATGCCTAAATGCACTGAGTGCCGCCATGTCATTGGCTGATTAGAAATTAATGTTAACGAGCAGTTGGACAGTGTGTACCTAATAAAGTGGGTGAGTGTATATATATATAATGTGGCAAACCTAACTTTGTTGCACCTAAAATGATGGTTAGGTGGATAACATTCAATACCTTATGGAAAAGCCAAATATCAGTCAGTGATTATATTAGGCAACAGGTGAACAGTAATTATTTTACCCGGCGATGGACGACATTGGAATCACGGATGTCAGACTGTAAACAAATAGCTAACAATATTGTGTGGCACTCTTATTCGTAGTGAGCACATCTCAAAATCATGTCTTTAAAGAGTTTTCCCACCAAACAAGTTGGTCCTATACACAGCATGAGACCCCACAGATCAAAGAACGGAGGTCCAATTAGCCCAGAAGAGTGGAGCACCGGTCACACATGGTTAGCTGCCCAGTTCATCGGAGCTGACGAGATGCTGAGCGCCATGCAGTCCATATGAATAGGGCAGCCGGCCATGCGCAAAGCCTCCTACGTTCATCTCAGGGAGCAACAAGGAGTCCAATAGGGGTACATCGGACCCCATTGTATCCCCATTCTCATGATCTGTTGGGTCCCAATTTAGGCCATATCTAGGGTAAGTTAAAAGAGTTCAAAGGTTATAACCATATAAAGTGACACAGTCAGAGTACAAAAAAGGGGGTTGAGCCTAAATGTCCAAACTGCCTCGTCTTAAAGGGGTTAAAGAAACTCTACGTCAAAATCAGAACAGCCAAGGATAGACAGCATGCTATTGACATGAGAAACACTTTAGTGGGTGGCAAGCTGGTTATTGATCTGGTCAGGGTCTATCGATATCAATATATAGAAAAACCACAGTACAGGATTAGATGAACCAACTCAAAGGAATGTCTTTATTTACCAATGCAGATGATCATCTGCCAAGCAGTCTTTATCAATGTTGTAACGTTGCAGTGTGAATAAATACACTCCTCGAATTTGTCATCTGATCTGTGCGTGCTGTAGTTTTTCTATACTATTACCATCAAAATCAAGCATGGAAAAACCGGGGACACTTACTCATAGATCACGGCACTGTGACTGTGTAATATTCTTATGTGTTATGTCCATGTCCTCTTTCCTCAAAATCAAATTTTAATATAATGCTAATGAGCCAGAAGGGGTCAACGAGAGCTCTGTTTAACAGATTCCATCTCGTGGCAGCACACAAATATAACAAATATACGAAGGTTACTACATACAGTGCCTAGTCTATGAGTACGAGTACCTGATTTATCATGCTGATTTGATGTGGTAGATTCCTTTAAAGGGGTTTTTCACGAAAGAAAATTCTCACATCTCAATCCCTGGTGAGTAACCAATAAAGATCATTTTAACCCTTACTTTACAATGTACTCAGTTTTATTGCTGTTTAAGACCTATAACTCTCTATGCAGTGGGTGTAAATCCCAGGGTGTGGGGGCCTCTCCAACCCAATCTGCTACATCTCACAGATATGTGCCTGCTCCCCCTTACCCAGGATCACTTATCTCCTGTAGCATATCTCTCTGCTCACCATGTGCTCACAGGAATTGATCAGTGAGTGTCTCTGAGCTCGTGCAGGAGGCGTGCTACAGCCAAACAGCAGAGAGACACAGTAAATCTCATCTGACATGATCTCACACAGAAATCCAAGATGGCCATCATGAAATTGTACAGCAGGTATGATAGAGACAGGTTGCACTTATATCTGTGAAATGCTGTATTTTTGTTAATAACAGTGAGTTAGAGAAAGTGTTTTGTTATGCTGAGTACATGTAAGAAAACTTCGTGGGAATACCCCTTAGGATCTGAGTGATGAGGTTGAGGTCCTTAGCCTCTGCAGGCCAGTACGCCAAACACAACACATGATTTATGGACTTTGCTCAGAGGAATGCTCTATGTTGATATTAAAGGAGATTTCCACAGGGTGTTGTCACAAAGATAAAAGGATGTAATACCCTAGAATAACATAGTGAATGGGGCCAACATCAGCCATGAAAGACAACCCCTGTGCTACACCATCATTTCTCCTTCACTAAACCTCATATGTGGCCATGTTCATTAGGGCAGTAGCTTTCTCATGGTACCTGCCAGAGGAAAAGCCTGAATTGAGCCTTTGAAAAACAAGTTCCTACTTGAATTGCCACGGTCTAAAAATAGAGATAATTGTTCAACACATTTTTTCCAGCAACAAAACTAAAACTGTTGCATATCCACGCTGTTTCATGTTTGTATCACCACTACAGCTGAAGAAAATAATTATCATTGATGCCAAATAATACTAGCTGGGAAATGTCAGCTTCTGACACAGGGAATCTGATGCAATAAACCTTGCAGTGTAAAAAACATAGACAGCATATTAAGTATAAGTGATCCAGTGTGCGGACTGTTTCACTTATAAGACCATCTTGCTAATGATATCTACATGTGTACAGTGAAGTATAATTCAATTTTTAAGATCTCTTTGTGTGATACTTTGTTTACATCCTAGTTAAAGTGATGGTATAAAACTTCAGTCTTCATTATAAATACACATTCCTACAAGTGAGACATCTTTACTTTTTCTATGGCACGTGATGAAAATTCAAGGTGGTTGTGGGATTATAAAATGTATGTGACTGATTGTATGTAAATGGATGGGTTCATTACAGATATTGTACTGTTTAGATAGTTCAAATGAGCACTGATCTACTATAGCTCACGTCAAGATGTTGTTACATACTGCATCATAAAAAAGTGCAATTAGTGCTGGTAGTTTTTTTAGGTTAAGTTTTTAAATTTAAAGTAAACAGATCTATTTAGGGGGTACACAAAATGTAACAGATTTGACAAAAAAATATCAAAACTGTACCTTCCCTTGAAAATGTAGTGGTGACGCTAGAAAATTGTAGTTTAGTTACAACATGTGGACGCACCATCATGAAGACTAAGCTGCAGGCAGCACGTTACAGAGAAGAGGACTGAGCCGATTGAGATAAGTTCATTTTATACTTCATTCTGCCTTTTCTAATGGTGTAATGGAGGCAATCGCTGTATCATCATACAGAGGAGCTGCCAATCACTATCAGTATAGAAAGACCAGAGATTTAAATCTACAACCCTTTTTATTACGGATTTTTGACAGGTTAGCAAGTCCATTGGTCTCTCATTTAATAGAATTGCCATTGTGGACCTGTAGAACTTTAGGAGAAATGTTCAGTGTCAGCCCTACTCCCAAAAAAGTCAGATCCAAGGTTATACAATGAACAAAAAATACAATATAACAGCAAAACTGAAAATGTGAGTTTTCATTAATTTCGTAAAGAGAAAATTGTTTTTAATGTCATCTATTCTTTGTAATTCCTTACCACCAAACCCACTGCCTGTAAGTGTTTTGGAAAGTGGATAAAAGAAACTCACCCCATAGCTGCTGCAGTCAACACGAAATGAATATCTGCAAGCTGTTGGGCAGAGAGAAGTAGTGTGATTCATTTCTCCTGAGAGCCCAGCAAGTCCTTCCTTCATGGAGGACCATATAGACTTCATATACATTGAGGATGCGACACACTGCATGGACTAACAGTGACGGAGGAACAATTGGAGGTTGTAATCCACACAGGGGGCTGCTGGATACATAGGGAAAGGATATACCGTGATCTGTCACTCCCACCCTACTGGGATGCACACACAGAACGTAAGCTGAAGGTGGATTCACACTCAAGCTTTCAGACCGTTATTTTTAAAACAAACACAGAAGTGAATATGTAATAAAGAAAGGTTTTGTCTTTTGGTATACCATTTGCTCCTTTATATCACTTCCTGTTCTAAAACCTGCATGTGTATCGCGATAGAGTCACATTCTATTTTGGAAAGATAGAAGAAGCCTTGCTCACTCTCCACTGTTATAAAGCATAGACATGGGGGGGGGGGGGGGGGGGAAGATTTACTGAGGTAAATACACAAGAATTCGTTTCATTTCTTTATTTAGAATTTTTCTATCAATAATGACAAAAAATAGTCTATACATTTCTCCATTTTACATTTTTCTGAATGTGTCCAACCTCTGTCTTTCATCTTACGTAGAAACACAGAGATCCCAATCCTGTAGAGATTCCGCCCTGCTTGTACACAAGAGTAGCCGGATATTAGTGGGTCCTAAAGTTAAGTATTCCCCTCAGGTAACTGACGTGGATCCCTCAGTTTCAGATGAGTATTATTCAAACACCTAGATGAAAAAGACCGCCACATGTGTAATCAAGTACACATTTAAAATATTTCAAAAACTTAATAGCACAAAAAAGAATGTTAAAGGTCTTGTATCAAAATGAGAATCCTGCATTCCAGTTCATCCAAACACCCGCTGACACTGATGGAGGAAGACAACATCAATGGTGATGGGAAATCCCTCCGTGGGTATTTACATTGGTTTCTAAAAACAATCAGCACCAAGTGTGACCATGATAAAATTATGAGTAGATTATCTAAAGAACATTATAAGCTTCTAGACAAGTTTTCTAGTGTTATTCTCTAAATTGTAAGGGCGATGCATGTCACTCCACCTTAGTGTGAATGGGCACTCAGTAGGTACCAGTCATTAGAAACATATCTTTAAAGAAAAACTTGGCGCTCCTCATCAAGCCAAAAGATAAAATTTAATAGTAAACAGTAAACAATCTAAATTTGTGTAACGTTTCAGTCTATGCTACGACTTTCCTCAGACACTAAAAATTAATAAAACTGTGAGACACTGAAGGGGTTAAATGTGGATCAGTGATTTTTTCCCTGGGTTTTCTTTTATGCAAGGCCTTATTTGTGGGGCAGATGTCCTTTGCTGGATTTATATGGAATGGATTCGCAGGCTGGTAGTGGGCGGTCCATTCCACCTCCCCATTGGGCTAGTAGGTTTTGTGTGTTCAGCACTTTGGACACAAGTGGTGGTAGCAGCCTAATCAGGCAGCATAAGCTGCGAGTATGGAGTTCTCTCTGAAAGAGGTCTGGCATGTGCACTATAAGCACTGACTTCCATGCCTGGAAAAGAAATGTCCTTGCAGATGATTTTGTTTTAGTGGTGAGTTAGGGGAACTCTATGTATAGCTAGCACCCGAACAGGTAGGTGACTTATTTAGTTTGATGCATGAATGGGAAGGTGTTTTGGTGTCACTGTGCTTTGAACTGCATCACAAATCTCTGCTACCTCAGCATCTTATTGGGCCAAATCTCCACAAAACCTAAAGAGTCCAGTATCCAGAAAACCACAGCACTCTAAATGGCAAATAAAGATAGTAAAAAGTACAGGTACTTTGGAGTAAACAGAGTTGTGGGTGCAAAGTATTATAATACATAGCAATATGTTACATAATACAGGGATAATCAGATGTAGTACAAAAATAAATAACAATATTAAAGTAGGGAACAGTACATGGATATCATCGTCAGGAGGACATATAGGTGGGGGAGGCAATATAATTATCAAGAATGTTGCACACAAATCTTCCTAGAGATTTCAGGGATATGGAAAGTGCTACTACCTAACCAGTGGGGAGTATAAAACCCCTGTGAGTGGGAGCATATTGTCCTTCAAAGTCTGTCAAAAGCCAGACCGCATGGTCTGTGTGAAGAGAGAGAGAGGAGAGTGTGGAGCACACATTCAGTGTTGCCACAAAAAATAATCCTAGGAAATAACTCGGAGGACTCTAAACCAGAGCTGAAGCTCCACAGTTGCACACAGATACATCTCCATCTCCCATCCTGCATATACCACAGGCTGGGGCATTATTTCTGCGGACCACTCTCCACAACCACTCCAGTACCAGTAATCCAATCTGCTGTTTGACCATTCTGGCCTGTTTCCTGCTATATGTTGTTCAATAAAGAACCGTGAGTTGATTTAACAATGTTGCCTCCGTCTGATCCCTGGATACGGCTGTCTACCACCAGGGCTCCCCATCCTTTACCCAGGGACTTATATTACAGACTCAGGATTGCCCCAGGGAGAAACAAGTACTGCCTCTCCATCCCTATTCTTGCACACACCACCTGCTGGAGACATGCCGGCTGTAGGACAGCCCTCCGGTCCCCAACCAAGCACATGACATCAGCGTGCCCTAGGTATTCTGGGCCCCGGCTGCTCTAGGCCCCAAGAAACGGCTAGGCCCAGTGGGGATGTTGCACTACTCACCGTATTGCAAGGTAAATCAGAGGGTAAGTAAAGCAAAGTGACTGCTATGATGGACACCAGGCTGAAGGAAAGGGTGGTATGTCCGGCCCAGAGCACATACCCTTGGGAAAAAGGAAGGTATGGAAACACCTTCCAGATGGATGGAGAGAGCTCATGGGCGGGCTCTTTATACAAGTATATGTTTGCTGCAGATTTGATTGGTGACCCCGTGAGGTCATTAGGGGGCAGCGATTGGTTACTTGACAGTATACAGGCAGTCCCCGGGTTACATACAAGATAGGGTCTGTAGGTTTTTTAAGTTGAATGTATGTAAGTCAGAACTGTATTTATCATTGTAATCCCAGACAGAACTTTTTTGTCTCTGTGACAATTGGATTTTAAAAATGTTTGGTTGTCATAGAAAAAGGATTAACAATAAAGCTCATTACAGACACCTGTGGTAACTGTTACAGTGTTTATTGTAGCCCAAGACTAAAGTACAATTAATTACAATACAGTGGTCCGTTTGTAACTAGGGGGAGTATGTAAGTCGATGTCTTAAGTAGGGACGTCTGTACTAGACTCCCAAACTTTCAATCAGCTGATCTCTTAGAGATCACTAGCAAACCTGCAATAAACTGCAATACTGCTGTATTGCAGCTATGGTAGATTCATAAAAAATTGTAAGAAAAAATAATAGACATGTTAGGTATCCCTGGATCCTAAATGCCAGATCTATCAACCATAAAAATGGTTTTCCAGCAATGAACCCTGTAACAGAAAATAGTGTCCAAATGTCCAAAACTGCATTTTGCATTTTTAAAAATTTAAAAAAAAGAGATCAAAATGTTGTACAGCCCCAATATATAGTAATGGAAACATCACCTGTCTGCAAAAAATGACACCATATACAGGTTTTGTTTGCTGTATGAAGAAGTTATGAATGTCAGAGAAGATCACGTCATTGCTCATGGCTTGCAGCATAGCTGTGAGCTGTGTGAGGGTTATTTTGTGTTTAACAAATTTTACTTTCCTGTAATGTTATTTATCATAACATGGCGTGTACTGTAATCCAAATGTGGGAAAATTGAAAAAACGTGTGTCCCATTCTTGTGGGCTCAGTTTTTACGAACACTCTGCGCTCCAATAACACCTCTACTTTATTCTTGGTCATACGAGCGGATGATACCAATTTATTATAGGCTTTTGATTGCGCTTTAATCAATTTAAAAAAATTAAACGAATGTGCACGAAAAAGGAAAAAAATGTGCCATCTTTGACGCTAATAACTTTTCATACTTTGGTGCACGGAGCTGTGTGATGTGTCATTTTTTGCTAAATGAGCCGACGTTTTCATTCTACCACTTTGAGGACTGTGCGACATTTGATCACTTCTTCTACCTTTTGATGTCATGTAAAAGGTTTAAAAGTCGCATTTTGGAAAATTTTAAAAGCCCATTTCCCGTCTCGGAGGTCACCGCCGGTTATAACCGTTTTTATATTTTGATAGATCGGGCATTTTGGGACGCAGCGATACCTTATGTGTTTTTTTTATTTTTACTGTTTATTATATTTTATATTAGTTCTAAAAAAAGGGGGTGATTTGAATTTGTAATATTTTTTTTAAACTTTTTTTTTCTTAATTTCTTAGACCCTATAGGATACAGTACCCTAGATGGTCAGATGCGTTTCTACCATATACTGCAATTACAACTGTATTGCGTATATGGAGTTTTGCATCGATTCATACGAGAGCCACTGGGTCATTGTAATGAATCTTCATGAAATCATTCAGCCTCAGTATGACAGAGACCAAAAAAGACCCAAGGCTGTCATGGCAACCAATCGCCGCCCCCTGATGACGTTAGGGGGAGCGACGATCGGAGGTAACATGGGGGTGGCCATGCGCCACCATATTTTAAGTGCCGCCGGCGACTTTGCCGGTGGCAAAGAAGAGGTTACCACTGGCGATCGGTGCAAGCACCGACCGCGGGTGATAGCGATGGGTCTTTGCTGCAATATGCTAATGATAGATTAAATAAAAATATTTTTTACTCATGTACAGTGGGTAAGAAATGCATGAGATTGACAAAGAAATGGTTCAGTGACAATGACATATAGTTGCTGGATTGGCCCCTAAAACCATAGAGTTGAAGAAAAACCTGTATTTTTTATCTAAAGTGAGTCTGCCAGTATACACCAAAATTGAGAACATCTAGCAGAGACCTGTAATCAAAATTCACTTGTGACATGCTTGAATCTGATCAAGGGTATACCTAAAAGGGTTCAAGAAATGGGGATATTTACAACATAACATAATAGAAATGATTGTACTGTACTGTTTTCAGATCACTGGTATTGATAAAAAAAATCACCAAGACAGACTGAGTGTTAATGTGGTATTCTGTGTATCCATCCCACTATAATTGTATCTTATTCCCACATGTTTCCATTTATAGGCTCTCTACTGCTGAAGATCATAATTTCCCTCCCTCTTATTTTCTTTTATAATCTCCTTTTCATGTTTATTTATACATTTATTTTATTTTTGCATGAATTCTTTTTAATAATGGTTGTCATCTGTGGTGGATACACACTGGAAATGCTGTGCACTGACAACAGGAGCAACAAGGGTGTAGGGATCGAATTATGTTGTTAACTTTTTTTTCTACAAAATGCCTATACAGGCGGTCCCCTACTTAAGGACACCTGACTCACAGACGACTCAAAGTTACAGACAGACCCCTCTGCCCACTGTGACCTCTGGTGAAGCTCTCTGCATGCTTTACTATAGTCCCAGGCTGCAATGATCAGCTGTAAAGAGTCTGTAATGAAGTTTTATTGATAATCATTGGTCCCATTACAGCAAAACATTTGGAAACACTGATTCTCACTGGGGCAAAAAATGTTTTGTCTGGATCTACAATTATAAAATACACAGTTTTGACTTACATACAAATTCAACTTAAGAACAAACCTATGGACCCTATCTTGTACGTAACCCGGGGACTGCCTGTACAGGCAGTTAGGTACAAGATAGGTTTGATCTTTAGTTGAATTTGTATGTAATTTGGAACTGTATACTTTTTAATTGTAGCATCAGGCAAAATTTTTGGGTCTCTGTGACAATTGGATTTTACAAATGTTGGATTGTCATAAGAACCAGGATTAACAATAAAGCTTAATTGCAGACACGTTTGATAACTATTATAACTGTTTATTATAGCCTAAGCCTAAAGTACAGTAAATTACCAACATCCAGAGGTCCGTTTGTAACTAGGGGTCGTCGGTAAGTTGGGTGTTCTTAAGTAGGGGATCGCCTGTATATATATATATATATATATATATATAGCCTCTAGCTTCCAATATTTATTTAGTTCCAAGTGGACAAGTAATATGGTGTTCTTTCGGTTTACTGGTGATGATAGAGTACCTCCTATGCTGGGAAGGATAAGTAAGGGAATGTCTGACTCACTTTACCACAGAACTTCAAGTTTCACTGAGCAAGTTATTACTGAACTGTCAATACACTTCACATCTTCAACACATGAAAATAGTTTATGTGCCACTGAATGAATGACTGCAACACCCACAGTTATCATCCAAAATTACATGTTATGGCTCCAGATTGTGATTCCAATTCTATTCAAATATTTCTATTTAACCTCTCCCTGTCCTGAAATAGCACATCTTATTAGGTGGGTTTCTTTTGAAAAACCACCATATAATTACATGCTGTTGTCAGCGGTAAAAAGTAGTAAAAGTAAAAAAAAATATAAAAAATGTAAAAATCACCTCCATTTTCCCCAGAACTGATATACAATAAATAAAACCATAAACATGTTACGCATCGCCACATACAAAACTTCCTGATCTATCAACATAAAAAAATGGTTATTCCCAGATGTGAACCCCACCACTTTTTTGCTATTTTGCAATAGCAAAAAGTTTTATAAAAAAACGTTCAAAAGGTCGTACACTACCAAAAATATAAACACCATCACGTCCCAAATAAAATGACACCTTATAAAGGTCCATATGCTAAAGTATGAAACTTTTTTTTTTTTATATTAAAGGTTTTCATGTTTTTAAATCTACCAAAACGTTATAAATATATAAATTTGGTATTCCTGTGTGTGACCTATCCAAAGAATAAAGTAGAGGTGTCATATGCAGTGTAAAGGGAAAGCCCTAAAAACTGTGTCTGCAAGAAAATGGTGCAAATGAGTTTTTTCTACAGTCTCATAGCATTTGGAATTTTTTTCCAGCTTCCCAGTCAACGGCATGGAATATGAAATGCATATGATGTAGCTGTGGCTCTGGTAGAATGAGCTCTGACATTAGACGGTATAGGAAGACCTTTGACTTTATAGTAATCTTTTATTGCCATACATAACAACCTAGCAATCAATGATTTTGAGGCAGACTTCCTCTTCTTCTACCCTGAAAAGGACACAAAAAGATTGTCTATTCTCTGGGGGCTGTATTTTCTAAATATTGTAGAACGACCCACCTAACACCTAGGGCAGTGATGGTGATCCTTTTAAAGATCAAGTGCCCAAACTACAACCAAGACCCGCTTATTTATCGCAAAGTGCCAACACAGAAATGTAATTTGTGATTTATACTCCCTGCTCTGTCACAGCTTTCATTGATACCAGCCCCCTAAGGACACAGATAAAGCAGAATATAGAAGAAATTTGGATGGTCATTGTAGCTTCCTTCCAGGAAGAATTGTCAGGGCCGGAGCAAGAGCTACAATGATAATCCAGATCTGCCCACACCTTTCCACTCCTCCAGTAGTCCCAGGTAGCCCTGTCACTTTAATATAGCTCTGTGCACAGCAAGTTCTGGGCTTTCTGGGACTGCAGGAAGATACCTAGAGTCATCTCTGGTGATGGCCTGAGTGCCCACAGAAAGGGCTCCGAGTTGCTACAAAAGGAAGGGAGAATAACTTTGTGATCCCTATGAAAATCTGAGAATATCTTTGATAAGAAGGTGTGATCTAATCTAAAGGTGTCCTCAGTGATCTTTAAATCAGTGTCTTCAGTGATCTTGTAGTTTTTTAAGTTTTTTAAGTTACGTAGTTTATACGGTTGAAAAAAGACACATGTCCATCAAGTTCAACCAAGGAAGGGATTGAATGAGGTAGGGATCTATGGCAGAGGTGGCACTCAGAGCCCTTTCTGTGGGCACCCAGGCCATCACCAGAGAGGACTCCAGGTATCTTCCAGCATTCCCACATACCCCATGACTTGCTGTGCACAGATCTATTTTAAAGTGCCAGTGCTACCTGGGACTACTGGAGGAGTGGAAGGGTAGGGGGACAGATCTGGATTATCATTGTAGCTCCTGCTCCGGCCCTGACAATTCTTCCTGTTTATGGGACCCTAGAGGGAAGCTACAATGATCATCCAAATTTCTTCTATTTTCTGCTTTATTGGTGTCCTCCGGGTGCTAATATGAATGTGAGCTGTGACAGAGCAGGGAGTATAAATCACAAATTCAATTTTTGTGTTGGCACTTTGTGAAAAATAAGTGGGTCTTGGTTGTAGTTTGGGCACTTGGTCTCTAAAAGGTTCACCATCGCTGCTATCTAACATATCCATCAATGGATAGAAGGGGAGATTGCTAGTTGTAATTCCCTATGTAGGAAAAAGAGACGTCTGGATGGCACTGAACCTCGAGAGTAAAGGTTTTCTTTTATTCGGAAGGGAATGTTTTGGAGACAACACGTTTCGCACTATGCAAAGTGCTTCATCAAGTCTAATACAATACACAATTATATTAAGTAATAAGTTTAAAAATTAGATAACATGCAAAACAAATGACAATAAAATAAAATTTAAGCTAAAAATCCATCAATGTTATTTAGATGTAAAAAGGCATCTAGACCCTTCTTGATGCTCTTTGCTGTCCCCGTATGTAGTACTTTTAGCAACCCTTCCAATATTTTCCCCACAATTATAGTTAAGTTTACTGGCCTCTAATTGCCAGGCAAAGTTCTAGAGACTTTTTCAATATTTACACCACATTTCGCCAGTCACTTGGCACCATATCAGTCATTAGGGAATCTCTGCACATAGCAATAACAGATCTGAGTTCTTTAAGAACTCTAGGGTGTAACCCATCTGGTTCAGGAGCCTTGTACACATTTATTTTATTGAGCTTAGATGTGCTAGACTTCTCAAATTTAACTGGTCTAAGGGCTCAAATGGAGAACTAGACAAACTATCTAAGAGAAAGGTACAACTGAGGTGAATGTAGTTTTAGAGATGGTCTTATCTTAAAAGCTTCCCTAAAGAATACCGTGATCCACCTATCCATTCTGAAGGAGACCAATATTTAAGCAATACTGGGGTGATTCTGATCTGGAGGAGAGTCACCTGGCCAGGAGATGAACCTTTTTTAGATCTTTTTATGTATTGCCATCGTCACAGGTTTGCAGCTCTTTTATGCTGAGAGCTTCAAAAAAGGCAGGATCGGGATGCCAGACTGGGCCCTGGTGACGTAGGTCCGACCTGTTGGGGAGAAGGTTTGGCTGTTCTATCGTTCTGGAGACAAGAAACTCAGATCTTCTATGGTCACCATGGAACGATCAGAATGATTCTGCACTCCTCTGTCTCTAACTTCTGAAGTGTCCTGTAAATCAAGCACAGAGAGGGAGAGGCGTACCCTAGCTGGAATCCCCATTTCTTTCTGTGGGCATCTACACCTGAGATTGATCTTGAACCTCTAGGGAGAAGGAAGAATTTAGTTTGGTGTTTTGACGGGGGTGGGGGGAGGATTCTGAGGTTTGCCACATTTCTTGACAATTTCCTGGAAGATCTCCTGATTAAGGGCCCTTTCATTGCGTTCTATCTGGTGTCGGCTTAGTAAGTCCGCAGTTTGGTTCTCTTCCCCCCTGAGATAGAAGGCTGTAATTGAGAGGACATTCTTCTCGCCCCATCTGAATATCCTCTCTGAAACCTAAATAAGTTTCCCTGTTCTTGTGCCCCCTTGTTTACTTAGGTAGGCTACATGATGACATTGTCTGAGCATATTTTTAGATGACATTGACTTAGTTAGTAAGAAAAGCATCTTCCCATACAGTTGCTAGTTCCCGCAGATTTGAGGATTCTTTCTTCATTGTGGGGAACCATGTTCCCTGGACATATCCCTCTGGAAGTTTGTCCTCCCACCCTGCAACCTTGGAGACCGGCATCTCCAAGCATCGTAGGCAGGTTACCAGTCACTGTCTCCAGAGACTCACTGTTCTAATTTTTTCTTTTCTTTCTATCACCATAGGAGAGATATCTACTTCTGGAGGAAACCCTCATTACTTGGTCCAAGGACCAATTGTGTTGATCCCAACTTTTCAGCAGTCAGTTCTGGAGGAACCTTGAATGGAATTGACTCCAAGGGACACACTGCATCGTGGCAGTCATTAGTCCTAGCAGCCTCACAGCCTTTTTGATGGAGTAGACCTGACAGGAGAGGAAATGCTCCACATGATTTATTAGGTTTTTCATCCTGTGATCTGAAAGCAAAGATTTATGTAAGGAAGAATGTAGCAGAACACCCAGGAACACCTTTTTTCAGGAACAACATTGGATTTCTCCTTGCTTATGATCCACCATTAATTCCCCATAAATGTTGTGCAAAAGTCTGCTCTGAGCCTTGTGTCTGCTATTATCAAAAAGTTGTCTAGATAAGGAATTATTTGGTGACCCAATTCCCTTAGGACCCCCATTACTTCCGCCATTAGCCTCGTAAAAAATCGGGGTGTAGAAGAAAATAGGAAGGCTACGAATTGATCTTGAAGATTCTACTGCAAATCTTAATAGATACTAAGAGTGATTGTGAATAGGGAGGCGACTACACGTGTCTTAAATACAGGGTGCACATGTAAGGTCCTGATTCCGCCTTAAACTGTCTGTACTGCACCAAATTTTTCAAGAATTTCCAATTAATAATTAGTTTATAAGCCACATTAGTTCTTTTACCTGGACCTCTGTTTTGAGATTAGAAATTTTGATGGTGGGGGGAATTTAGATCTATTTTGTAACCCTCTTGGATGATCCTTAGAATCCAGCTATTTTTGGTTACTGACTTCCACTGTGGTTGGAAATGTAGAAGTCTCCCTACCCCACCCCACCCCAAAATCATTGTACAGTCCTCTAAATGGTATAAATGTAATAGTTATCTCATATTGCAAAAAATGGTATCTTAGACATCTCCATACAAAAAGTATGAAAAAGTTATTGGTCTCAGGATATGGCAAAATTAAGAACTTTTTTTATACAAAAGATTAAATTATTTAAATCTACTAAAATCTACTAAAACGTGATCGTAATGACCCAAAGAATAAAGGGGAGTTTTCATTTGGAGCGCACAGTGAAAGCTTTAAATACAGGGCCCAAAAGAAAATGGCGCAAAGCATTTTTTTTTGTCAATTTTACCACATTTAGATTTTTTTTTTCCAGATATGGAATATTTAATACCGTCACGAGGAACTACAATTTGTTACACAGAAAACAGGCAGCTCCCTACACAGTAAAATAAAATAGTTATGGGATTTTGAATCCTTAGGGGTTTAGTCACATCTGGTAAAATAAAAGTAAAATAGCAGGGCACTAAAGGGCAGTGAGGGGCTGCACTCTTCTTCATTAGGCAGTCCGCACACTGCTACTGCTGTACACTCCCAGCTCTGCTGAATTTCCTCCCTCTTCTGGGCAGAAGTTCAGTGAGGAGGAGGAGGAGGGGGGCACGGAGCTGCAGCCGCTACACAGAGCTCAGACAAGTCTAGTGCAGCTAAGCAGCTTTGCTGATAAGTGAATCCTCCGAGGGTTGCTGTGTGTAGTGGCAGAGCAGAGAATATCACTCTCTCCCACTCATGTTACCTCCATGCATGCCCGTAGAATGACTAGAGCTCCCGGCATGTGGTAGCATCCTGTTCTCGGCAGGAGCTTCACTGATAACACAGCCCTGGTGGGCGAGGGGGGAGTGTGCAGACAGAGAGGGCGCTGCATCTTAGGGGTGGACGGCGGGATAGAGATGAAAACCTGGGACTGTCCCACTAAATCCGGAATGGCTGGGAGCTATGCATACAGTCCCATGTAACATAAACCTCAGCCCCCACCAGGCATGCAGTCCTGTGTAACATACGTCTCTTGTACCAGTTCAGCACCCCTGACCTTACTTAAATCCTCATAATACCCTCACCTCCATACACACACATGTAAACAAGCATTACTCCTGAGCACCCTCCCTCCTCCCGCTCCACGTGTAGTCAGACATCCCTGCTATGCCATGACACCCGTGTAGAAAGCCACACTCCTTTCCACAAGCCCCACCATTCCCGTGACATCATACCTACTGGGAGGACTGATGCAGGCTTGTCTATCCCACATCCCTACTCCATGGTATGTGTTGTTTCCGGGAAGTACAAATGAAAGACCCCGGAATGAAATGGAAACCTGGGAAAAGTAGTAGAAAAGAGGCCTGAACAATCGGGACGGCGGGAACGGCTCAGCTGTCATAACTGAGGGTGAGAACTGTGAGAAGGAGTGTCTGTGCAGCCCTGACAGGACGCCATTCATTACCATGAGCTGGAGCGGCAGCACCGCCCGCTGGCTGCTATGTACACTGCACAGTGTGGACACCAGTCACATCACTGTCCTGTCACCCCCTGTCTTATAACTTTGACCCTGACACTATAGGGGACGGCATGCAGAGGCAGCGGCAGCAGCGGCAGGCTAGAGAGTGGCATGGCGACATACCCTAAATGGACTCAGGTTTCACCAAAGGAGGTGAGCAAGAAGCGCTGAAATGATTTCCTATGTGAACAAATTTTGTCGATAACACAGCATGGTGGCGACATAGTGACCAAGTTCCACAACGTATCTGGTGAAACACCCGAAAAATGAGCCTGACACAGCTCTTTTGATAAGGGGACGACATGTGGAGGCAGCCATGGAGACGACTTCCATGATTAAGAGCGACAGTATGGGGCATTCATATTGCGCAGCTATGATTGCAACTTCAGGTCTCCAGCATGGTGGCGACAGATGGGCCGAGTTCCACTATGTATCTGGTGAAACACCTGAAAATTCTGCCTGACAAAGCTCGTTTGATAAGGGGATGATGTGCTGCATATCCTCTCGTGCTCCAGCGTCTGGGGTATAGATTGTGTGCGGGGTATTTTGTGTTTAACAAATTACTTTCCCTGTAATGTTATTATCATAACATGGCGTTGTACTGTAAATCCAAATGTGGGAAAAATTGAACAAAAAAAAACGTTGTGTGTCACATTCTTGTGGGCTCAGTTTTACGAAAATTCACTATGCGCTCCAAAAAACCTCTACTTTATTCTTGGGCTAGCGGATGATTATTCTGTATGGGGGATACAATTTATAAGGTTGGTATGGCTTTAAAATTCATGAAAAAAAGTAAACGAATGTGCACGAAAAAGGAAAAAAAAATGTGCCATCTTCTGACGCTAATAACTTTTTCATACTTTGGTGCACGGAGCTGTGTGATGTGTCATTTGCTAAATAGCCGACGTTTTCATTGCTACCACTTTGAGGGACTGTGCGACATTTTGATCACTTCTCATTACATTTGTATGTCATGAAAAGGTTAAAAGTGATTTTGGAAATTTTTAAAAGCCCATTTTCCGTCTCGGAGGTCACCGCCGGTTATAACCGTTTTATATGTGATTTAGATAGGGCATTTTTGGACGCTAGCGATACCTTATGTGTTTTTTTTTTTTAGTTTTTATATTTATATTAGTTTAAAAAAGGGGGTGATTGGAATTTGTAATATTTTTTTTAAACTTTTTTTGTCTTAATTCTTAGAACCCTATAGGATACAGTAACCTAGATGGTCAGATCGTTTCTACCATATACTGCAATACAACTGTATGAAGTATATGGGAGTTTTGCATGCGATTCATACGGAGCCACTGGGTCATTGTAATGAATCTTCTTGAAATCATTCAGCCTCAGGTATGACAGAGACCAAAGTGTCATGGCAAACTGATCGGGCCCCCCCTAGTCGGACGTTAGGGGAACGATGACGGAGGTAACATGGGGGGTGGCCATGCGCCGCCACATTTAAGTGCCGCGGCGGACTTTGCGGTGGAAAAAGAAGAGGTGTACCTATCGCAAACGGTGCAAGCACCGACCGAGGGTGATAGGATGGGTCTTTGCTGCAATATGCAGCAAAGCCCATCTCTGTATGTAGAGGGCTCAGCCCGATGAGCCCTCTTCATACAACCTTCATAGCCTCTGCGGATATATTTATCTGTCGCAGAGCGGGAAGGGGTTAATTAAACTTACGGCAGTGGAACTCCAAAGACAGACACAGAACTGTTATAAGGAGCCGGTCTAATGATAGATTTAAATAAAAAAATTTTTACTCAGTACAGTAGGAAGAAATGCATGAGATTGACAAAGAAATGGTTCAGTGACACATGACAATGGTGCTGGATTGGCCCCTCAAACCATAGAGTTGAAGAAAAACCTGTATTTTATCTCAAGTGAGTTGCCAGTATGCACCAAAAATTGAGAACATCTTAGCAGAGACCTGTAATCAAATTCACTTGTGACATGTTGAATCTGATCAAGGGTTTATACCTAAAAGGGGTCAAGAAATGGGGAGATTTACACAATAACATAATAGAAATGATTGTACGGTATGTTCAGATCACTGGCTGTAAAAAAAAATCACCAAACAGACTGAGTGTTAATGTGGTATTCTGTGTATCCATCCCACTATAATTGTATCTTATTCCCACATGTTTCCATTTTAGGCTCTCTATGCTGAAGATCATAATTTCCCCCCCTTATTTTTTTTAATCTCCTTTTCATGTTGTATTTATACATTTATTTTATTTTTGCCTGAATTCTTTTAAATAATGGTTGTCATCTGTGGTGGAACACACCGGAATGCTGCGCACTGACATCGGGCAACAAGGGTGTAGGGATTCAATTATGTTGTTAACTTTTTTTTTTTGCTACAAAATGTATAAAGGCGGTCCCCTACTTAAGGACACCTGACTCACAGACGATCAAAGTACAGACAGAACCCTGCCCACTGTGACCTCTGGTGAAGCTCTCTGCTGTTACCATAGTCCCAGGTGCATGATCGCGTAAAGAGTCTGTATGAGTTTTATTGATATCATTGGTCCCAATACAGCAAAAACATTGGAAACACTGATTCTCACTGGGGCAAAAATGTTTTGTCTGGATCTACATTTATAAAATAACAGTTTTGACTTAATACAAATTCAACTTAGAACAAAACATGGACCCTATTCTTGTACGTAACCCGGGACTGCCTGTCAGGCAGTTATTTACAAGATAGCTTTGATCTTTAGTTGAATTTGTATGTAATTGGAAATGTACTTTTTAATTGTAACATCAGGCAAAATTTTGGGTCTCTGTGCCAATTGGATTTTAAAATGTTGGATTGTCATAAGAACCAGGATACAATAAATCTTAATTGCAGACACAGTTTGATAACTGTTATAGCTTGTTTATTATAGCTTAAGCCTAAAGTACAGTAAATTACCAACATCCAGAGGTCGTTGTAACTGGGGTCGTCGGTAAGTGGGTGTTCTAAGTGGGATCGCCTGTCAAAATATTGGAAGCTGAGGAATATATATATATATATAAGAGATATATATAATAATAGATATAATATATATAATATCCTCTAGCTTCCAATATTTATTATTCAAGTGTACAAGTAATATGGTGTTCTTCGGTGTACTGGTGTGATAGGAACCTCCTATGCTGGGAAGGATAAGTAAGGGAAGTCTGACTCACTTACCAGAACTTCAAGTTTCACTGAGCAAGTTATTACTGAACTGTCCAATACACTTCACATCTTCAACACATGAAATAGCTATGGCCACTGAATGAAGGATGATAACCGACAGTTATCATCCAAAATACATTTATGGCGCCAGATTGTGATTCCAATTCTATTCAAATATTTCTATTTAAACTCTTCCTGTCCTGAATAGCACATATATTAGGTGGGGTTCTTTTGAAAAAACCCCATATAATTCATTCTGCGTAGCGTATAGTCGGTAAATATAAAAAGTAGTAAAGTAAAAAAAAATATAAAAAATGTAAAAATCACCTCCATTTTCCCCAGAACTGATAACAATAAATAAATCATAAACATGTAGGCAGCCACATACAAAATTCATGATTTTTATAACATAAAAAAATGGTTATTCCGGATGTGAACCCACCACTCTTTTGCTATTTTGCAATAGCAAAAAGTTTTATAATAAAAACGTTCAAAAGGTCGTACACTACACAAAATATAAAACCATCAGTCCCAAATAAAATGACACCTTATAAAGGTCCATATGCTAAAGTATGAAACTTTTTTTTTATATTAAAGGTTTTCATTAGAGATGAGCGAGCACTAAAATGCTCGGGTACCGTTATTCGAGACAAACTTTTCACGATGCTCGAGTGCTACGTCTCGATAACGAGCCCCATTGAAGTCAATGGGAGAATCGAGCATTTTCAAGGGGACCAAGGCTCTGCACAGGGAACTTGGCCAACACCTGGGAACCTCAGAAAAAGGATGGCAACCACGGGAATGGACAGGAAACGAGCGGGGCAGCAAAGAGCCGACCTGCTCTTAAGAAGATCACGTCATTGCTCATGGCTTGCAGCAGTACGCTGTGAGCAGTGAGCTGACGTCACACAGGGGATGGAATTCGGTATGTGGGCTGACGTGATCCAGGAGCAGACATTTTTTGAATTTGAATCCCAGGCCACAGGACTTCAGGGGGTTGTTGGCAGGGAGCCAGGTATCTGATGTACACATCCTACCAATATGACAAAAGCACATATGCTTTTGCAGTGTTATAGGCTTTTGGAACATGTGATAACCATAAAATAGTGCGTTGGTGACAGGTTACCTTTAACCCCTTAAGGACGCAGGGTTTTTTCGCTCATTTCTCGCTCTCCACCTTCAAAAATGCATAACTTTTTAATTTTTCCGTGTACAGAGCTGTGTGGGGGCTTATTTTGTGTATAGCAAATTTTACTTTCCAGTGATGTTATTTATCATAACATGCCGTGTACTGTAAATTCCAAATGTGGAAAAATTTAAAAAAACACGTGTGTCACATTCTTGTGGGCTCAGTTTTTACGACATTCACTCTGCGCTCTAAATAACACCTCTACTTTATTCTTTGGTTCCGTATGATTGCGGTGATACCAAATTTATACAGGTTTTATTGCGTTTTAATACATTTTAAAAAATTAAACGAATGTGCACGAAAAAGGAAAAAAAAAATTGCCATCTTCTGACGCTATTAACTTTTTCATACTTTGAAGTATGGAGCTGTGTGAGGTGTCATTTTTTGCTAAATGAGCCGCCGTTTTCATTGCTACCACTTTGAGGACTGTGCGACATTTTGATCACTTCTCATTACATTTTGTATGTCATGTAAAAGGGTTTAAAAGTCGCATGGCAGCATGCATGGATGCCTCTGAGGCTGCTTAATCGCACCATTATGGGCAACAGCATGGTGATGACAGAGTGACCGAATGAGGCTAGATAGCATCTAAAACATCCAATAATTGACCCTGACACTATAGAAGACGGCATGAAGAGGCAGAGGCAGCAGCGGCAGGCTAGCGAGTGGCATGGCGACATACCCCAAATGGACTCAAACCAATGGGTGGCAGAGAGGAACCAAAGGAGGTGAGCAAGAAGCGCTGGAATGATTTCCTATGTGAACAAAAGGTTGACGGTATATTTAGTCGATAACACAGCATGGTGGTGACATAGTGACCAAGTTCCATAACGTATCTGGTGAAACACCCGAAAAATGAGCCTGACACGACGACATGTGGAGGCAGCCATGGAGACGACTTCCATGATTAAGAGTGACAGTATGGGGCATACATATTGCGCTGCTATGATTGAAACTTCAGGTCTCCAGCATGGCGGCGACAGATGGGCCGAGTTCCACTATGTATCTGGTGAAACACCTGAAAATTCTGCCTGACACAGCTCGTTTGATAAAGGGATGATGTGCTGTATATCCTCTCGCGCTCCAGCTTCTGGGGTATAGACAGTTGAAAGTTGCGCATGGAGACATTGGTGGACGCTGTGGAGGATCGTGGAGGCGAAATGGACAGGAAATAGCAGGGGCAGTATACATGGATGCCTCTGAGGCGGCCTAATCTTGGGATGGAGCTGGCGGTCCGCTGCCAGGCGAGCTTTCGCCTGTCCAAGCCCCTGTCTCTCGGCTCCTCCCCACCCAAAATGGGCCTGGGGGCCAGAAGCGTTTACTTTGAAAAAATTATAATTTTCAAAGCAGACGGGGTCGTTTGAATATTTCATCTAGGACTAATGGAATAGCATAGCGATTCTATTTTTAATAGTTTTTTCGGAAATGGTTCCATGATTAAGAGCGACAGTATTGGGCATCCATATTGCGCTGCTATGATTGCAACTTCAGGTCTCCAGCATGCGGCAACAGATGGGCCGAGTTCCATTATGTATCTGGTGAAACACCCGAAAATTCTGCCTGATACAGCTCGTTTGATAAGGGGACGATGTATGGAGGCAGTAAAGTAGTAGTAGATTAAAGGTGCTGCAGTTAAAACTATGTTAGTTGGATCTTGGGATGGAGCTGGCGGTCCGCTGGCAGACGAGCTTTCGCCTGTCCAAGCCCCTGTCTTTCGGCTCCTCCCCACCCAAAATGGGCCTAGGGGCCAGAAGCGTTTACTTTGAAAAAATTATAATTTTAAAAGCAGACAGGGGCTACAAACAGCACTTCTAAGAACCTTTTGTGTAAGATCAAGTGTAGTACTGTTCTTATAAGTAATTGGCTTGGTTATGGCGGGTGAGGGGAATGTAAACAGATGTGCAAGAAGCGCTGAAATAATATTGGTAAATGATAAAAGTTTGCCAGTATATTTTCTGGATAACACAGCAGGGTGGCGACAAAGTTAACAAGTTTGATGTGGAAGCCATGAAAACAACCCAAAATTCTGCCTGACACAGCTCGTTTGCTAAGGGGACGATGCATGGAGGCAGCTATATGGACGACTTTGGGAGGCAGCTATGGAGATGATGTGTGGAAGTAGCAATGGAGACAACGTGTGGAGGCAGCTATAAAAATGACGTGTGGAGGCTGCTATGGAGACAATTAAATTTGGATAGTGCCTGTATGTGGCAGTCCAAAAAAGTTTTCAAACCAGAGAAGCAGGTAGGTGGTCCTCCAGAAAAATTAAATATACTGAGTGCCTGTATGTGGCACTTCCAAAAATTGTTTAAAACAGAGGACCGGGTAGGTGGCCCTCCAGAAAGTGGACACCAGTCACATCACTGTCCTGTCACCCCCTGTCTTATAACTCACCTCTATGACCTGATGTAGTGCTCTGCCCCATTAGTACGTGACAACTTGTTCATAGCTCCCAACTGTCCAGGATGTGACAGGACAGTGCCAGTTTTTCATCTCTGTCTCGTATTCACAAGCAGTTGGGAGAATGTCCTGAATATTCCCTCAGTGTCCTGCATCATCCTCCGGCAATCTCCACAACAGGCTGTGCAGTCTTGAGCACAGCCCGGCACCTGCCTTATCAACACCCCTAAGATGCAGCACCCACTCTGTCTACACTCTCCCCCCTCGCACACCAGGGCCATGTTATCAGTAAAGCTGCGGCTCTAGCCATTCTCCGGCCATGGATGGAGGTAACATGAGTGGCAGAGAGTGATATTCTCTGCTCTGCCACTACACACAGCAGCCCTTGGGGGATTCACTTATCAGCAGAGCTGGTCAGCTGCAGCCTTCACTAGACTTGTCTGAGCTCTGTGTAGCGGCAGCAGCTCCCTGCCCTCCTCCTCACTGAACTTCTGCCCAGAAGAGGGAGGAAATTCAGCAGAGCTGGGAGTGTACAGGAGTAGCAGTGTGCTGACCGCCTAATGAAGAGGAGTGCAGCCCCTCACTGCTTGTAAGGAAGGGAAGTCAGGTTCTCCTGATGTCTGTATAGCAGCTGCTGTGTGCTGTCAGGTTCTCCTGTGACTGCTGTCTGTATAGCAGCTGCTGTGTGATGTCAGGTTCTCCTGTGACTGCTGTCTGTATAGCAGCTGCTGTGTGATGTCGTTTGCGTTTTCAAACGCAGACAAAGCGGTGCGTGTGGCACCAGCCTTAGGCAGATTTGGGGTGTGGTTAGGATGTGGCTTGGCGGGAAATCGCTATGCACACCTCCTTAATTTGCTGGAGCTGAAGAGGCAAGGTGCCGGGCAGATGAAGTGTAGAATAGGGCCTTGTTGTTTCTGTGGAGCCCTGAGATGCTTTGTTAATGCCCCCAAACCACTTTAGCCTACTTTGCATATTTCTAAAGTGAGGATTTAGTTTGAAAGGGGCATCCAGATAAAAAGAAGCAAAAGAAATGTGTGGCACTTGTGGGCATAGCCCTATGTAGCACCCCTGCCAAAACATAGGCAGGCTGGTAGTTGCGAATAGCGCCCTCTCCAGGTTAGGAGCTGTCAGAGGTAGTCATGAACCCTTTAGTAAGTTTCTAGCACTGGGTGATTATGTAAAGGCAATAGTTAAATGGGTGTAAGATGTTATCCAATTATGTGGCTGTATTGTAAACCGGAGTGTGATTGGAGAGGTGCTACCACCTGACCAGGGGGTTATAAAACCCCTGTACAGTGGGAACACATGGTCCAGACCTCATGGTCTTTCCACAGGGCCTTCAGAGTCTTAGTTTGCAGAGTCAGATTGAACAGAGAGACAGAGTATTCAGTATCCCTTTAGTGCTGTCACAGAAACCAGGAGACTCTAATCCAGAGCTGAAGCTCCCACAGTTTGGACACATCTCCACTTCAATTATCCCAGCCTGTATCTACTACCAGGCTGGTGTAGTATTTCTGCGGACCACTCTCCACGACCGCTCCAGTACCAGAATCTGAATCTGCTGTTGACCGTTGTCTGCTACCTGTTGTTCAATAAAGAACTGTGAGTTGATTTGCACAACGTTGCCTCCATCTGATCCCTGGATGCGGCTGTCTACCACCACGGGCTTTCCCATCCATTACCCAGGGACCTATCTTACAGACACTCAGGGGTTGCCGCAGGGAGAAGCAGTACTTCAGCCTCTCCCTTCATATTTCTTGCACACACCACATGCTGGAGACCTGCCTGGCTGTAGGACAGCCCTCCGGTCCCCATACCAAGCACTGTGACATCAGTGTGCCCTAGCCTGCAACCGCCAGCCACTTCATCACTTTACTTTAAAATGCATATGCACCCTAAAATAAAATAAACCAATGACTGTCCCCACTGTTCCTGCTGTTGTTTTAAGACGCCACCAGGAAAAATCATCAAATTCTGTGGCTATGGGCATTTAATTAGTTTGGGAGGTGTGGTTGTGATATTAAGGGGTGGGGTAGTAGTGGTATTTACAATAAATGCATAATGCCACATGCTTCCATATGTGAAGCTGTTGGGCTATTTTTGGCTACTATATGGCATCTAGGAGGCCACCTGTTAGCTGAACTATACATTGCTCATATTAGCTAATATATAAAGTAAATACATGGCATTGGTGTCATTAGGGAGGTTATGTTCTATAATTGTATGGTATTTATATGTTCCTGTATCCGTAGTGTTTCTTTTAGCATTTTTGTTATTAGGATAAAAGAAAAACAAAATAAAAAAAAACTATTCTAGCCATTGTGTGTCTTCTTTTCTAAATATTTCTCTGTCCTTTTTTATTCCAAAACTGCCTTCCAAATAGAGACAGCCGTTTGACTGTTATACAACGGGAGTAGTAACTACCCATACACTATGAGCACCAGATTAGTTGGGAGGGGGTAATATTTCTGGACAAATGTTTGGATTGTAGATTAATACTGAAGCAGGAGGCAATAAAAAACCTTTTTTAGGCATGTATAATAATTTTTTTGTTTGCCCTGTAGGCAGCTGTGGTCCTGGTTGGCTATATCCTTTCCTTGATGCTTTTTTTTTTTAAAGGGAGACTCAGACTAAATTGATGTCTTGATGTCTCGTGTACGTACATAGGTGCATGAAGGAGAGGAAAACCAATTGTATGTGTGTGTTTAACAATTACAAAACACGATGTTAACAAATGTGTTAATGACTTATTAACATATGCGTTTGGTAAACACAAATGTTAACAGCCAAATCTCCTCTCCTCAGCTCCTGTATTATTTTTCAAAGTGTAGTAAAAATGGCACGTGAAAAATCAGCCTTAAAGGGGTTTTCTCACATTTCAATTCCCTAGTGCTGTTAACATAATAAAGATCATTTTAACCCCTTACTTTACAATTTTACTCCGTGTTGTTGCTGTTTTAGCTCCTATTACTCCCTAGGCTGCTCAGTGCAAAATCCCATGGTGTGGACGGGGACTACGGTAACAATGTGGTTAGATTATCAGGGTGCAGGTATATATGCACTTTCATCTGGCTTCTGACATTGTACTGACACATAGAGAGAGAGAGAGAGAGATGAGACAGATCAGAGCTGTACGACAGACACAGACTGACAGACTTTTACATTGTTACAATTTTAGCCCTGCTACATCTGTGTTCTTACAGAGATGTGCCTACCTCCCCCTTCCCCTGGATCACTTATCTCCTTGTAGTTTGCAGCTTTTCTCTGCTCCCAATGTGCTGACAGGAAGTGATCAGTGGGAGCTCCCTGCAGGGGGCGTGGCCACAGGCACAGAGCAGAGAGACACAGAAATCTCATCTGCACGCTGTCACAAATCCAAAATGGCAGCCTGACCCTAAAGTCAGAAGTTACAGGATCGTGTCTAGGGGCAACTGAAAGTGTATACACCAGGACTGATATAGACAGGTTGGACTTATATCTGTGAAATGCAGTTTTTTTGTTTATAACAGTGAATTAGAGAATGTGTTATTTTGTTATCCTGAGTACATATAAGAAACTTGTCTAAGGGCACCTCTTCTGATGCAACGCATAATAGCTACTTCATTATATAGGTGCCTGTATAAGTTATTCTATATTTGCAACTTATTTGGTTACAGCCTATTGCAGTCTTTTCATTATATCATATCTGTGTGTAGTTAACTGGTTAATGTATATGTCTAACATGGTACTTCAATACTGCTTTATTGTACAGATGTTTGATAAGAGACGGCCATCTGAAGATGATTCATCTGCTTCAGTACAAGGTACTGTACCTAGAGGGGTTTGGCTCATATGCTAGCTCACTTTATGGTTCTGCGTTTTATTGATATAATATTTATCCTGTTATTCTGTTCTGTATTTTTTTCAGTTTGCCACCGGGCAACCAAATGGTTGGTCTTTGAGTCACAGATCATGTGTGACCTGTTTCAGTAACCTACCTTAATGCAGTTTCCAGTATATGATTCACTGTATCCATTCTAAACAACAGTGCCAAATTGTAGTCCTGATTAGTGGCAATACTGTTTAGTGGGGAAGAAGGGACTGCCATACACCGTCATTTCCTTGGCAGTGTGGTTGGTCCATAAAACAACATTGCACAGTCTGGGATGCATGGACCTACCATGGCTATTTGTTTTAGCCCTTGTACAGAAGGGCACATTTTTTCAATTTAAACTATCCCTATCTGTCTCAAAAAAACACTGCAAAATTTTTTAGGTATTACCTCCCCCCCAAAAAAAAGATGTTGTTGTTGCCCTCAGACCAAAATATTTGAAAATGCACCGGTCATAAGAGCTTTTTGAGACTTGGTCAGAAAGGGGTTAAATTAAATAAACAATTACACATACACACAAATGGCATTGATACTTGTCACGGATGGGTCACCTGTGCCCCTCTGCCCCCGCTGGCACGTTGCGCACGCACCTTACTCGTGTCGGCTTCTGTTCCAACTTCATCAACATTGGGGGCGTGTCACCGTTCCCGCACGCGCCTGCTTCTTCAAATTTAAAGGCCCAGCTCCCCGATAATTGGCGCTGCCCATTTTCAGGAAGAGCATATAAACCTGCCTCTTCCTGCACACCCTGATGTGCCTTGTGCCCTAGAGAAAGCTTGTCTGATGCCCTGCCCTATTATTGTGATTTCCCGTTGTGACCCCGGTTCCGTTCCTGACTACACTCCTCTGCTGCCTGCCTTGACCTATTGCTACATCCCCGACTCTTATACTGTGCTGCCTGTCCTGACCTCCTGCCTGTCCTTGACTACTAGATTTCCTGCTGTTCCTGCACCTCGACCTTGGCTGCCACCGCAGACAGGTCACGCCTGTGGAACGACCTGGTGGTACCACACCGCAGCGAGACCATCCTGCTTTGCGGCGGGCTCTGGTGAAGACCAAGTGCCACTTGGACTCCGGTCCCAGGTGTCGGCTTGTGTCATCGTCCGCGGTGGTTCAGAGGATGCACTACCTCTGATCCTGACGATACTCATGTCATAATAATATTTATTACCATAATCGTTTTGCACTGTAAATGCTATAAAATAATGGTTTATTGAGGTCATCATTCTCCCAAAGAAACTTAAAATATATAAATGTGTAAGCAAATCTGAAAAATGTATATGTACATTAACATGGTACCAATATAAAGTAAAGCCAGTCCCACAAGCCTCCCACACAGTTCCACCAAAAGAATACAAACTGGAACCTTCAGAATATGTTAAATTACAATTTTTATTCTTTGAGATATAAATGTGAACTCTAGCATAATAGTACAATGTTAATTATGTACATTATGAATCGTGTGATTATTTCCATTGATTGTGATAACAAGAAGATGAATAGAATGACCTGAACACTGAAAACAGACTTTTCTTATAGGATAATTTTTGATGAACGGATACCTGGCCCATCACTAGTGAGGTGTTCGGCCCATGCTAGACAAGCAGTTGGTCCTGTGTCCCATGTAGCACCCAGATGCTGCAACTGCAGCCATGGTTCTCGTACACTCAAAGGGAACTGTAGTTACAGCTTCTGTCCTCTACATGGAACAACACGCTAGAAAGCATAGGCCATTAGTGATTATTCCTGGACGATACCTTTAAAGTTGTCCATCATTTTTAAAAAATGATCATAAAGCAGAAAGCCTGATGAAAGAATAAATCAGTATTGCTCATTGTATAAGTCCCCTGCAGCTCCAGCAGTGCTTGGTTTTCTTCAGTGACAACTTGCCTAGTACTCACACGTGACCCATGCACCCAATCACCGTCCTTGGTCTGCTGGGGCCAATCATTTGTCATTTGCACAGTCCATTAGCATAGCTCAACACTGTAATGGCACCTGGATTTACCAGGTAAGTACCGGTATGGCTGCACATCCTAAGGCCTCATACAAATATAATGCGAGCCTCTGCCAGTTTCAGCAACTAAAACACTTCCTCATTTGCTTCTACAGTCAACTAATAGATCATGTCCTATTCCAAGTTTTGGCCCATGTAGTCTTTTCTCCTCCCAGTGGTGTTCATAGGCTGATGACACATGGACCACAAACGAGTTACCACAAGCTTTTATTTATGGGGCAGAAACAGTAAGAAAAGTTGTACATGTGGAAAGATGCATATATTACTTTGTGTAGTATTGTGTGTACTTTTCTTTGTAGTGAACGCCTACAATAATTGCCTTTTATGGGATTTTCTTGCAGATGTTGATAGGAAAGGTGAAGCTAGTTATGTCAAGGTGGAGAGCAGCAGCAGGTAAGATATTTACACATTCAATTAACTGTCTAAATTTTGTTATTTCTGAAGAAATCAGAATGATATTTTTTTATATATTACACCTAATAATTTTGATTTTCCCATATTGCGGCCTACGGTCTATGCAGTATAAGCTTGTGACACAATTAACTAGTATTTTAAGTTTTAGGTTGGTTTATAGAAACCGATTTATTAGATCTAGACATAGATAGACTATTAGATGTGTAAGTAGATGATGGTGTCTAATACAGCGTAATGTAACTGGAGATCACTATCATAAGCGCAGAGAAGTATTGTGTTTCTAACTTACTCAGATACCATTTCCGTCTTTGCACTTTCAGAATTCATTCCTGTTGTTATCAACTTTTGTTTCTAATTATAAAGAAATCTCTTCCTTACAATTCAGTTTGATGGACGTTGGTCGCCATAGTACAGTTATGATGTATCTTCTGAATGGACTAACCTTCTCTACATTGGATATTCCATGTTATTTCCTACTGGTGGACTGTTCTTATATGTTGGTTTCTGAAAACAAAACACATTTTGAAACAATTTCTCATTTTCTACTCGTCAAGGAGCCTTATTAAATTATTGGATAAACCTGTTTACTATGAGTAGAGCATTAACCATACTAATAATAACATTGTAAGTTTTGTCGTATTAAATCTTCAATTTGAATTTGCAAATTCCTGAATGTCCAGAAGTCATATATCAAACCTGAATGATGTATACGAGGGGTGCAGGATACCTCACTGGTGATGACAATAGCAGTTTTGGAGTCTGGAAACTCAATTGAGAAGACTATAATTTTGCTGGGTTTAGTTTACTTGATGTTGTTCCTGAAAGTCTATGGATTGGATTTCTTTCATTATTTTTCAATATGGTAATTATATGTAATAATTTTCAACGTGCGATGATAGTTTGTTACATAGTTGTAAGAAGACCTAGACTTAAAATGTGGCATACATCAGCTATTGGGTTCTGACAAACTTTTTGCATGTGCTGGCAGGGTTTACCGCTCTGATTCTAGATCACTGAACAGAACATGGATGTGCTGCATTTAGTTCAGTCCTTCTAGGTTTGATCCTCTAAGCCCCCTTCTACACTTGCGCTTTTCACGCGCGTGTTCTGTGCACGCATTTGACGCACACACTGACCCATTGTAATCAATGGACTTTTCCAGACTTGCATTTTTTTAACGCTTGTTTAAATCTCAGCATGCTCTACTTTTGCAAGTTACGCACGTGAAAAGAGCACCATACAAGTCGTTTGCAATGCGTTTTTCATGCATCAATTGCCATAGAAAAGATAGAGCTCAGTGCTGAGTCCTTTTCAGGCATGTTATCTGCATATTGAAAAACTGAGACACTGAACTAACTCTGATGCAAAATGTCAGTTTTTCACTGACCAAACCCTGATCGCACCCTGATCAGACCCTGTTGGGATCTGCAACGCAAGTGTGAAAGGGACCTAAAACCCTCAGAGCACACGGAGCAAGTTTCCCAGACCAAACTTACACATGGGAGCAGGCTTTAAACAAGATCTGCGGTAACACACTACACACCAACCTGGTTCTTTTCTACTACAGAGAACCTGTCACCACATTTTCACGTTTGTTGTGTGACCAGCATATCATGTGACATCATCACAGGCCCTTTAACCTTCTTATTTAAGTAAACTGTGTTAAAGCCATGTGTGAATGCATCCTCAGGGGAATGCTTTTTAAACAGTTTTTAACCTCTTAACAACCTGGCCCTTTTATGATTTTTCATTTCCATTTTTCACTCCCCACCTTCAAAAATCTATAACTTTTTTATTTTTACACGTAAAGAGCTCTGTGGCAGCTTGTTTTCTGTGTAAAAAAAAAATTGCACTTCATAAATGCTACCATTTCCAGGACTGTACGAGCTTTAGATCACTTTTTATTGAATGTTTAATATTTTTCAAAATGGAAAAAAAAGTGCCATTTTTTACTTTGGGCGCTATCTTCCGTTACGTGGGTTAAGCGCAGTGAAAAACCGTTATTATATTTTGATAGATCGGGCATTTTAGGAAGCAGCGATACCTAATGTGCTTTTGATTTTTACTGTTTATTTATATTTCTACCAGTTCTAAGTAAGGGGGGTGATTTGAATTTTTATGTTATTCTTTATTATCATTTTTTTTTTAATTTTTACTTTCACTGTTTTTCAGACTCCCTAGGGTACTTTAACCGTAGTCTGATCGATCCAACCATATACTGCCATACTACAGTATATGGGGATTTTCCTTCTCATTCATTAAAATGAATGGTGACGTCATGCCCATCTATCTTTTTTCCCCTTAATTAAGATAATTGGAAAACGGACAAAAACTGTCAAAAAAACGTATGTGTTTTCGAAAACGGATGCGTTTTTAAACGGACTGCTTAAAAACTGCCTAAAAGCGGGTTCAAAACGCTTTAATAACCCTGCCCTGAAGCCATTGCTGATGTTCACAGCCTATGGTCCATACACTGATGAGTCCCAGTCACTATGTGGTCACCAGCTACTGTTTCTGATGTTGAAACCACAACAATCAGTGACATGTCACTTTATTTTCTCTCACTTTTGAGAAACGCTTGGGCACATGTATGAGTCCATAGAAATGAATCTGTAGATAGCACTCAAAAACTACATCAATGTGAATGAAGGGGGGTCCATAAGTTTCTAATTAATGTAAAAGTTAACACACTTATCATCATTTAACACATTTTTTATTCTTTTCAAGTGGAAATGCTCAGATTGCGGAGCAGTCAGGAAACGGTATACCTCCGGGGCATTACAGACAAGGATACTGCAGCTGCTGCCAAGTACATTACATTAACCTAGAAAAGGTGAGAGTCCTTTTACAATGGAAGTAATGGGTAGAGAAATGTATATCTTCAAGTTTTGGTACAAACAGGCTATTTTTATATTGATATAGATATTATATGTAACGGCATGTACTTTGGTTATACCGTAGTTTAATTCTTAATGTTTTCTGCATCAACAGAAAAGTGACATTTGTGAGTCACTGCCTGGCCTCCATTTGATGTAGTTTTATACAAGTTTACCCAATATTAGGACACCTCAGTTTCATACACTGCATGTACCTACATGTCATCCTTCTTCATAGATTATAAAATATTTTGGTTGTAATTTCACTTTTTGAGAATGTTACCTCAGACTGCTTAAAAACGGCCCAAAAACAGGTTAAAAACGCCACGTGTGCCACCACCCTAAGTGAACGGGTGAATTTGATTTTGAGGGTGCAATCAGACGTTGCAGTTAAAACTGCATCACAATCAGCTTTGAGGTGGTTTTAGGTGCTGTTTTGTCAATTTAACAGGTGAAAGACATGAACTGAACTGAACAAGTGAATTTGATTTTGAATGGGAAACCTACTCCACAAATGTCATTCACCTGTAGAGTTCATGTCTTTTACCTATTAAATTGACAAAACTGCACCTAAAACCACCTCAAGGCTGAATGTGATGCAGTTTCAACTACGTGTGACTGCACCCTGAGGGCGCATTCACACATTGCGTTCAAAACGCATTACAACAGCTGATGAGAGGTGATATACCTGTTGTAATGTGTTTCAAACACAATGAAAATGCAGGTCAAAACGCAATGTGTGAACGCACCCTTAGGGTGTCCAGCAACCGCGCAACCACAACCAGGCTTGGTGCTAGCTGTCAGACTAGGTAGATGGTGGCGAGCTCACCCTGTGATGTCCCTGCGGGCTAAGGCCTTGCCTAAAGCAGATAAACCGCCCTGGCAAGGGCGAACCCACTGTCAGGAACCTAGCTGATGGTCCCTGAGTGACCCTACAAGATGACAGGAAAGACTTACTTCGTCTGGCAGCTGCTGGATGGTGAAGTAGACAGGTAACTGGAATACAGGAATAGACCAGTCTTCACAATGGTGCACAGAAACCGACACAAGACGGAGACAGGAAGGTGGGGTCACACTGGGAGATAAACGATACCGAGGGACAAACAACAGATACAGACAAACAAGCGGAGTCAAACAAACCAGGTCAAAACCAAGATGGTGGCAAAGATACAGAATCGTATAGCAAATAGAGTGTTCAGTAGGCAAAGCAGAAGTCCATACACAGAATAGCAAGAGCACTAGAGATCACAGGAGACTGAATCACCAGAAGCCAATGAAGGGGCTGGGCAGAATATAAAGCAGTAATGGACACTACCTCCAGCACTGACTGGCTCAGCCGTCCATCACTCAAACCGCAGTTGCAGGCAAAACGAGTTCAAGTTTTCCAGCAAGAAGCCTGAAACCTGATCCCATCAGAACAACTGACAGCATCAAAAAATGTGATGTAAAAAGCGCCCTCACAGTCCCCTATGATGAATGAATGCAATCCCTACCCACCATCCCTTGCATACAGAAACGGAGTACTGGAGAAAGTATTCCCGCCCTCCAGTATGATGTCACGTCCTGTGATTGGTGGTCTTGGGAGGCTTGTTCTGACGGGAATGGAGCACGCTCTTTAAATAGCTTCACTAATAATGGGAGGCTGCTAATGCCAATCTGATTGCTGCTAGACACTATGCCTGATCACACTCTGATGAGCTGGATAAAAAACTGATGAAACATGTAGGGGCACAGAGAATATATTGATAGGCAGCATAGTGTAATGATACAGACAGTATAGGTATAGAGCCGGGGGATGAGGATTTAAATAGTGGGTGAGACTAAGGATTTAGTGGCTACCAGAAATAACATGATAGAGACATAAAGCCTGCAGACAATAACCTAGAAATGTAGAAACTGAGATGTAGGACTATAATTGGCAGCAGTCTCATAATGGTGAACACACTCCCAAGGCCGGCGGCACACGTGGCATTTTGAACCCGTTTTTGGGATGTTTTTGAGCAGTCCTTTGAAAATGCATCAGTTTTTGACCTGTTTTAATTAAGATAATTGGGAAAACCAGACAAAAACAGATGCATATTCAAAAAACGCATGTGTTTTCTACAATATGAAAACGCATGACTAAAAACGGGTTCAAAATGCCGTGTGTGCCACCACCCTTAGTGTCTGTGACAGCAGGCCTGACTCTACGAAGTACACTTATAAGACATCAGGACTACAACATATACAATTGTCCAGCTCTTCTCTTGTCTGTGCTCCCCCCTGTGTGTGAATACTGTTCTAATCAGTCGTTATACTAGCACTCGGTATAAACTGCCAAAAATAATTCAGATAGAAAAGGGAAAAGACTCATTATCATAGGCGCATCCTGTATTTTGTGTCTGTTAGATATAAAAGCCGGTGTTGGAGATGGACATGGCTTCACAATAAAATTGTTGTATGCTGGAAACACGCAGTCTGGATTCACTGCAGAATGTATAAAGCCATCCTGACTGCAGCAGAAAGCACCTGGAGCTGTGGATGACCTGAAGTGTAGACAGACATTTGTTGACCTTCACGGCAGCCAATCAGAGCTCAGCTTAAATTTTCCCACATCAATTTTCAAAATGAAAAATTGGTTGCCCTGAGCAACTAGAGAAATTCTGCACTGACACTTCTGATAATTCTCCCTCACTCAGTCTACCTTTGCTGTTGATGTCTAACGCTCAGAATTACCTTTTCCATTGCATTTTGGTTTGTCTAAAGTGTTTTTCCTGGCTTAAAGTGGGTGGCCATTAGTGAAATTTTAAAACTAGTCCCATAATATTATAAATCATACAATTAGTTTCTGCCTCCCACTGAACTATAGCTGCAGCACTCCATAAACTTTGCTCCAACATTAAATGGCGTCAGCAGGGGCATTAGGTGGGACTCTTTCGCTGTGCGTGATCATGAGTAGTCACTGGATTAAACTGTAAAAGATATCTTTTACTTTTCCGCAGTGCAGGGACAGAGATTATCTACCTCTGTAGAATCTGTTGGGGGGGATGGGGATGATGACGCCCCTCTAAGGTAATACTGTTGCATTAATAGGCCACCTCCTGAAGTGGAGGTTAGCGGGGATACTGTTTTAATGGAGACATCAGACCCCTGTTCTCGTGATCTATGGGGATCCTATCACTTATACCCCCACCAATCAGCAAGTTAGGCCCTAGCCTCCTATCCTGTGGATAGGGCCTAACTTGCTTTGTGGGAAAACCACTTGAATGTCCTCTATTGGCTGCCCAACAGTCTGGACTTGTGTGCTGGATGTTGAAGGTACCAGAAGTTGGACTAGAACAACGCCAGACTAGAAATGGGGGGGGGGGATAATACAGTAATCTGCTGGATACAAAGACTGCATCCACACTGACTGACTGCACATTCACTGTACAGTGCCGTCCACTAGTAGAGGTAAATAGCCGCTGTTTGCCCGATGCGCAGTGCCTCTCAGCTGGGAAGTTGTCCTGCCTTCGGAAGCTGCTGCTCTGGCCGCACTACATGACATCTTCAGTATCTGGAGATGGGGTATATTTCCTGCTGTGACCTTACCTCCGTTAGTGAAGGCAGATAGTCAGCAGTGAAGCCAGAGCTCCCACACTAAATTTATTGCAGGTTTACATCCAGACAGCTGGGAACACTAGTTACCCACAGTTACCGTGTCAGCAGCAGGACCAACGTCCATACCGGTGACTAGACGAAGAAAGGAGACTTATCTCAGGCGTGTGCACACCCTGGTCATTACCTTACATAAGCTCCAAATTCTCACCCTGCTGCAATTGTACCACACCACAGTTACCACTCAGCTATACTGGGGGAAGAGAACACCCCAAAAGGGAGAGTTAACCTTGCCAAGACCTCACTGTGCAGCCACTGTACCACAACACCGTTACCGCTCAGCAATTGTAATATAGTAATATTAGAAATATAACTTATACAAATATAGTTAAAAAAAAAAGCTAATAACAATAGTTACATTTTTATATCACAGGCTCGAAAGGTCCACATCACTTATCTACACAGTTATATAGGGAATGTGCAGTCAGTGTTGATGACGTCCTTACTTCTAAGCACATTTCTGTGTAACCAGACTTGTAATGGCCAGGATGTCCTCCCCTCTGTACATGGGCCGGATAGATAAGTGCTCTGTCCCTGCACTATAGAGAAGTAAAAGATCACGTCTACAGAGGAATCCAGTGACCTCTCATGATGGCGCACAGCTCTGGACCAGGGCGTCACATTATACCCCTGCAGACACCATTTAATGATGGAGCAAAGTTTATGGAGTACTGGCAGCTACATTTCAGGGAGAGGCAGAACCTAATCTAATCTAGTAAAATGCATATTTATGGCACTGGGACATTTTATAATAATTTGTGTCTAGTTTTAAAATGTTAATAATAAAGTGGCCAACCCGCTTAAGTGTATTTCTGCATGGTGTTCTAGGGTGCTTTCCTGATCTTTGCAATTCTATCCACATGTCAAGGATAACCTGGTGGTGTCAATTTAACAAGACATTTATATTATATTTTTATAATATTTTCCTAGCATCTTGAAAGTGACAATCACAGACAGCTGTCTACATGCAACAGGAACCGTTTTGGAACCAGCATGTTGATGCAGCGCTTTTTGCAGGATGTCCACCTGTATCACCCACAGAATTATCATGATATAAGGTAACTTCTCTGCTTTATCTTTTTCTGAGGGTAAAACATTACTGAAAGCGATGATGTGAATACCATAATACAGGCTGTCTCCTACTTAAGAACACCTGACTTACATACGACCCCTAGTTACGGACCTCTGGATTTTAGTAATTTACTGTACTTTAGCCTTAGGCTACTATAAATAGCTATAACAGTTATCAAATGTTTCTGTAATTAAGATTTATTCTTAATCTTGGTTCTTATGACAACCCAACATTTTTAAAATCCAATTGTCACCGAGACCAAAAAAATTTTGACCTGGGTTACAATAATAAAGTATACAGTTCCGACTTGCATACAAACTCAACTTAAGAACAAACCTACAGACCCTATCTTGTATTTAACCAGGCAACTGCCTGTATACAACAATTTTTTATTTCATAGCCATTTTGTAGCTAAAGGCTCAGCCCCATTTTTTGTATTCTGACATGCTTTGCTTTATATGGTTATAAATTTTGAACACTGTTATTTATCAAAGCGACTCTGAGATAGTTTGTTTTTTTTAGCTGATAAGTTTTGTCAGAAAAAAATAAAAAGTGCGTTTTTGGGCAGATAGTTGCTGAATAACATTTTCCATGTCTGTTTTTTGATGTCACGCGGATTACAAATCAACCATTGTTTTCTGTATTTTCAGAATTGACTATTTTTTGGGATAATTACTGTTTTTAATAAAATGTTAAATCTATAAAATTAACCCCTTCCCAAAGTCTTCCGTAATAGTATGGCGCACGTCGGGAGAGGGAGGACAGAGAAGGCTCACAGGCTGAGCCCTGTCTTTCACAGGTGGGTGTGTGCTGCATATTGCATCATCTGATTGCTTGTTCATGATAATACCTTTCAATACACGTGCAAAGGCAAACACTGTGCCCTTAAAATCCCATCACAGATAGGATCTTACAGGCACTGCCTGCGGACAGCCCTGGGGTCCTGATTAGATTTCACGGCTGCCTTGACAGTGATCGTGCCCCCAGAAGACGGTACGGTGGGGGCGATGGTGGGGGAGAGACCCCTGTCAGCCATGTAAAATGCCAAGTTTAATGGGTTATTACGCTGAGATGTCAGCTTTTAATTACAGCTGACATCCAGTGTATTCTAATGCAGACCCTAATCCGATCTCAAGCTGAGTCGGCAGCAGCTCTGTGTCTGATATTTCGGATGCTGAGCGCTAAGTTACAGCACTGAGCATCGGATATATTGTACGCAGAGCGTTACAGGTTAATGACAAGATTTTCTGCAAAAGGACAGGCATATAATAATTACATCTGTACATGGATGTGAAAGCGTAAGAGATCAAAAACGCTGGGGGTGGCATTAAAATAAATAAAATAGAGGAGATCAAGACAGAAATTTACCATTAGTCACTTAGTACACATCAACATTCTAAGCAATCATGTATGTTACTTTCAACTACATAATATGCAGAGTAGGATCTCTATTGCTATTGGACCTCCAGTTGACTGTAGAAAGCCTTATTGGCACATTTGATGACATACCTTTTGTTTTGATTATTTGGTAATGGTATTGGCTATCACTGCTGGTCCTGAATAAGTGAAGCAACAGATTACTAAAGGTGGAGGTTATGAAAATAAGAGTATGCTCAGATTTGACCTTTCTTCAGACAGGTAGCAACCTGGGGATCTTTGTAACTATACCTGTGTTTATGCTAATAGTAGCAGCAGGACTGTAAAAATACATTTACGCAACACCCCTGCCAATACATGGGCAGGCTGGTAGTTGCAACAGCGCCCTCTCCAGGTTAGGAGCTGTCAGAGGTAGTCATGAACCCTCCAGTAAGTTTCTAGCACTGAGAGATTATCTAATAGCAGCTGTGGCCTCTGCCTGGAAAGGCAATAGTTAAATGGGTGTAAGATGTTATCCAATTATGTGGCTATATTTTAAACTGGAGTGCTACCACCTGACCAGGGGGGAGGATAAAACCCCTGTGCAGGGGGAGCACATGGTCTTAGACTCAGGTCTTAGCTAGTCTGTCTGACCTCATGGTCTTTGCTTGTCAACAGTCGAGACCACATGGTCTGAGTGAAGAGAGAGGCCGTGCACACCACACCTTTGGTGCTGTCCCAGAAACCAATCCCAGGAACTGAGTCAGGAGACTCTAACCCAGAGCTGCAACATCAACAGTTTAGACACAGCTTTATCTACATTATCCCAACCTGCATATACCATCAGGCTGGTGCCTTATCCTGCGGACCACTCTCCACGACCACTCCGAATCTGCTGTTTGACCATTTTGGCCCATTGCTTGCTACCTGTTGTTCAATAAAGAACCATGAGTTGATTTGCACAACGTTGCCTCCGTCTAATCCCTGGATACAGCTGTCTACCACCATAGGCTTTCCCATCCATTACCCAGGGATTCATCCTACAGACACTCAGGGGTTGCCCCAGGGAGAACCGGTACATGAGCCTCTCCCTCCATATTTCTTGCACACACCACCTGCTGGAGACCTACCAGGCTGTAGGACCATACAGATGAAAAAGGTATTGGAGGTGAATTGATATCCAGGAGGGTTGTTGATTGACAGGATGCAGGGCCCTACACCTGAATATCAATTCACCTCCAAAAGCTTTTTCATCTACGTGTTTTTACATTTTTAATTTTTCCTGGTATATTTTTTTACATATTTTGTGTACATCTATTAGAAGAACTAAATAGAAAAGGACCGATTAGGTCTTCACATTCTCCTATTTACGTCTTGCCCGGGATACTATAGCGTATATGTGTATATATAGTGTTTGTGTACTATTCCCACGAGGAGTAGTATTATAAGAGCTAAATAGATAAGGACCAACTAAGTCCCTGCATCCTCGTGTGTAGGACATTATAGTATGTACCCATAGTTGGTAATCTGTCTATAATGCTGTATTGCCTGTTGCATTTTAAAAATTAATTGTTTGCTGTATTTTTAAGAATCAATTGTTTGTCGAAATTAAAACTATATATAATTCATTCCCGAAGCCGTTTTTTGAGAGTGCCCACAACCACAAAATCTGCTATTGAATTATCCTCTACAACAAAAACCAAAGAACAAAAGAGCTTTAAATGTATAAAATGTATACAACAAAAACCAAAGAACAAAAGAGCTTTAAATGTATAAAATGTAATTCACTTTATTCAATATAATACATACATAATATAAACACCACTTTCAAAAGGGATTCCTGAAAGTAGGAAACATGGGGGGAATCACCACTTTCAAAAGGGATTCCTGAAAGTAGGAAACATGGGGGGAATAGGCAGTGTCCCAGATGGATGTGGGACAGACACAGAGAACCCTTGGCCCCCCTATCTTGCTACTACCTCACCAATAGTGCCAAAAAGAGATGTAATCAAAGGAGTATTATGTCCAAAAAGTGGGACAAATTTGTAGGGCAGTGGACCTAAATGTTACTAACAAAAACTGATCAACCGGAGGTACCATCCGGCACTAATAATCCACGTCAATAGACAGCCCCCCCCCTTTGGAACAAGCAACGGTCCTCCGCCCCTCCCCCTGTACGTACACCCCCCCAACCCCTCCGAACAAGCAGCCAACTGACCCCCACACCGAACAGGCACCCCACCGAACACGACGGCTGGTCAACCGTAAAAAGGGTAAGTATACATTACATATGTATTTATCTGTGTGTATATATGTATATTCCGTGTATATATGCATATACTGTGTATATATGCATCTACTGTCTATATCTGTATATACTGTGTATATTGTGTATATATGCATTTACTGTCTATATATTTATATACTGTGTATATATGCATTTACTGTCTTTATATGTATATACTGTGTATAGAGGAATATATTGTATTTATACATGCATATATTTGTATAAGCATATATATGTGCACATTTAAATATATGCATATATATACACATACAGAGCTGTACGACAGACACAGTACTGACAGACTTTTACATTGTTACAATTTTAGCCCTTTACTCTGTGTTTCTGACAGATGTGCCTACCTCCCCCTTCCCCTGGGGACTCTTCTACTCTGTAAAGTTGGCAGCTTTTCTCTGCTCCACATGTGCTGACGGAAGTGATCGTGTGGAGCTCCTGCAGGGGCGTGCCACAGGCCAGAGCAGAGAGGACACAGAAATCTATCTGCACGCGGTCACAAATCCAAAAATGGCAGCCTGACCCTAAATCAGAAGTTTACAGGATCGTCGTCTAGGGCAACGAAGTGTATAACAGACTGATATAGAAGGTTGACTTAATATCTGTGAAATCAGGCAGTTTTTTTGTTTATAACAGTTGAATTAGAGAATGTGTTATTTTGTATCCTGAGGACATAGTAAGAAAGCTTGTCTAAGGGAACCTCTTTCTGATGCAAAGCTAATAGGCTATTCATTATTATATGGTGCTGTAGAAGTTACTTCTATATTTGCAACTTATTTGGGTACAGCCTATTGCAGTCTTTTCATTATATCATAATGTTGTAGTTAACTGTTACATGTATAGTACTAAATGGTAACTTCAATACTGTTTAATTGTACAGATGTGTTGATAAGAGACGGCCATCTGAAGATGACTTCATCTGCTTCAGTTACAGGTACATGTACTAGAGGGTTTGGCTCATATGCTTAGCTCACTTTTGTTCTGCGTTTATTGGTATAATATTTCTGTTTCTGTATTTTTTTTCAGTTTGCTACGGGCAACCAAATGGTTGGTCTTTGAGTCCACAGAATCAGTGATGGACCTGTTCAGTAACTCTACCTAATTCAGTTTTCCAAGTAGATTGATTCACGGTATCCATTCTAAACCAACAGTGCCAAAATTAGTCCTGATTAGTGGCAATATGTTTAGTGGATGAAGAAGGGCTGCCCTACACCGTCATTTCCTTGCAGTGTGGTTGGTACATAAACACAACTGGCACGTTTGGATGCTGGACCTACCAAAAATGGTAATTTGGTTTAGCCCCTTGTACAGAAGGCACAGTTTTTTCAATTTAAACTATCCCGTCGTTCAAAAAAACACGCACACATTTTTAGTATGTATCCCCCCCCCCCCCCAAAAAAAAACACGATTTGTTGTTGCCCTCAGACAAATATTTGAAACTGCCCACGTCATAGAGCTTTTTGAGACTTGGCAGAAAGGGGTTGTAATTAAATAAACAATTACAACTAACACACAACTGGCATCATGATACTTTGTACGGTGGGTGCACCTGTGCCCCTCTGCCCCCGTCACGTTGCGCACGCACTTAAACCTTACGTTTGTCGGTTCGGTGTTCCAACATTCATCAACATTGGGGCGTGGTACCCGTACCCAGCACGGCCTGCTTCTTCAGATTTTAAAGGCCCAGCCCCCCGATAATTGGCGCTGCCGCCCATTTTCGGAAGAGCATATAAACTGCCTCTTCCTGCCCACACCTGATGTGCCTTGTGCCCTAGAGAAAGCTTGTCTGATGCCCTCCCTATTATTGTGATTTCCCGTGTGTGACCCCGTTGCCTGTTCTGACTACACTCCTCTGTGCCTGCACTTGACCTATTGCTACATCCTGACTCTTATACTGGTGGCTGCCTGTCCCGACCTAGCGCTGTCCTCCCCACTACGAATTTCCCTGCTGTTTCCTGCCACTGACCCTTGGTGCCACCGGCAGACAGGTCAGCGCTGGTGGAACGACCTGGTGGTACCACCCCGCAGCGAGACACTCATGCTCGTTGGCGGCGGGCTCTGTTGAAGACCACGTGCAGACTTGGACTCCGGTCCCAGTGTCGGCTGTGTCATCGTCCGCGGTGGTTCAGAGGATAATACTCTCTGATCCTCACGATATCATGTATAATAATATTATTACCGTAATGTTTTGCACTGTAAAATGCTATAAAATATGGTTTATTGAGGTCATCATCTCTCAACGCAAGAAATTAAATATATAAAATGTGTAAGCAAATCTGAAAATGTAGTATGTACATAAACATGGTACCAATATAAAGTAAAGCCAGTCCCCACAAGCCTTCCCACACATTTCCACCAAAAGAATACAAACTTTGGAACCTTCAGATATATGTGAAATTACAATTTTATTCTTTGAGATATAAATGTGAACTCTAGCATAATAGTACAATGTTAACTTATGTACATTATGAATATCGTGTGATTATTTCCTGAGTGTGATAACCCCAAAGAAGAAGAGAATAGCAAATGACCTTGAACACTGAAAACAACTTTCTAGATTACATTTTTGATTGAACGGATACCTGGCCATCACTAGTGAGGTGTTCGGCCCATGCTAACACAGCAGTTGGTCCTGTTTCCTATGTAGCCACCCAGATGCTGCACATCGGCAGCCATGGTTCTCGTATCCTCAAGGTGAACTGTATTACAGCTTCTGTCCTCTACAGGAAAAACACGCTAAGACAAGACATAGGCCATGGACCACAAACGAGCTTACCAAATCTTTGTTTTAAATGGGGCGAAACAGTAAGAAAAAGTGGTAACATGTGGAAAGATGCACATATATTACTTTGTGTAGTATTGTGTGACTTTTCTTTGTAGTGAAACGCCTACAATAATTGCCTTTTATGGGATTTCTTGCAGATGTTGATAGAAAAGGTGCAGCTGTTAGTCAAGGTGGAGAGAGCAGCAGGTCAGAGTAAGATATTTACAACATTCAATTAACTATCTAATTTTTTTTATTTCTGTAGTGAATCGAAAATGATTTTTTTATATATTACACCTACATTTTGATTTCACCATATTGCTTAAGCTCGTATGAGTTAAGCTTGTACAAATTTAACTAGTATTTAAGTTTTAGGTTGCTTTATAGAAACCGATTGTTAGATCTGACAAGATAGACTTATTAGATGTGTAAGTAGATGATGGTGTCTAATACAGACAATGCTAACTGGAGATCATTCATAAGCGCAGAGATCAGTTGTGAATTTCTAACTTCACTCAGGATACCATTTCCGTCTTTGCACTTTCGAATTCATTCCTGTTGTTTATCAACTTTTGTTTCTAATGATAAGAAATCTCCTTCCTTACAATTCAGTTGATGGCCGTTGATCGCATAGTACATTTGATGTATCTTCTGAAATGGACTAACCTCTTACATTGGATTTCCATGTATTTCTTATCCTCGGTGGACTGTTCTTATATGTTGGTTTCTGAAAACAAAACAAATTTGAACAATTGTCTCATTTTCTACTCGTCAAGGAGCCTTATTAAAAAGGCAGTTTTTGGAGAGATATAAGATATTGGAATAAACCGGTTTATATGAGTAGGCATTAAACATATTAATATAATACATTGTAAGTTTTGTCATTTAAATCTTCAATTTGAATATGAATTCCCGAATGTCCAGAAGTCATATATCAAACCTGAATGATGGTATACGAGGGGTGACCGGATAACTCATGGTGAGACAATAGCAGTTTTGGAGTCTGGAAACTCATTGAAAGACTATAATTTTTGGACGGGTTTAGTTTACTTGATGTTGTCTGAAGAGTCCATTGGACTATGGATGGGATTTCTTTCATATTTTCAATATGGTACGAATGTAATAATTTTCAATCGTGCGATGATAGTTGTTACATGAGTTGTAAGAAGACCTAGACTAAAATGGGACATACAGTAGCTATTGGTGGTTCTACAAACTTTTTGCTTGCTGGCAGGGGTTACCCGCTCTGATTCTAGATCACTGAACCAGAACATGGATGTGCTGCATTTAGTTTCAGTCCTTCTAGGTTTCATCCTCTAAGGCCCGCTTCTAACACGTGACGCTTTTTCAAGCGCGTGTTTCTGCGCACGCCATTTGGACCGCGCAGAACTTGGCATTGCACACTGACCCATTGTAATCAATGTGACTTTTCCAGTACTTGCATTTTTTGTTAACGCTTGTGTTAAATTCAGCATGCTCTACTTTTTTGCAAGTTACGCACGTGAAAAGAGACCATACAAGTCTTTGGAACGCATCAAAAACACATTAGCCTCTGAGACCATGCAATGCGGTTTTTCATGCATCAAATTGCCATAGAAAAGATGAGTCAGTGCTGAGCCTTTTCGGCATGTTATCGGCTATTGAAATGCATTGAAAAACGAGACACTGAAACTAACTTGAACTTGATCAAATGTCAGTTTTTCACTGACCAAACCCTGATCGCATCCCTGATCACGACCCTGTGGGATGCACGCAAGTGTGAAGACAATAAAACCTCGTAGAGCACAGGCTGAGACAAGGTTTCCCGGGAACCAAACTACACAGGGGAGCAAGCTTTAAAAAGAACATATACTGCTGTAAACACACTACACACCAACCTGGGTCTTTTCTACTACAGAGAACATGTCACCACTTTTCACGTTTGTTGTGTGACCCAGCATATATGTGACATCTACACAGGCCCTTTAAAACAACTTCTTATTTAATAAAACGTGTTATTAAAGCCATGTGTGAATTGCCTCCTCAGTAGGGAATGCTTTTAACAGTTTTTTACCTCTTAACAACGCGCCCTGTTATGATTTTCATTTTCCATTTTCACTCCACCGTCAAAAATTATAACTTTTTTTTTTTACACACGTAAAGAGCTTGTGGCAGCTTGTTTTCTGTGTAAAAAAAAATTTCATTCATAAGTTCTACCAGTTTCCAGGGACTGTACGACCTTTATATCACTTTTTAATTGAATGTTATATTTTTTTCAAAATGGAAAAAAAGTCCCCATTTTTTTACTTGTGGGCGCTATCTCCGTTACGGGGTTAAGCGACGTGAAAACCGTTATTATATTTTGATAGATCGGGCATTTTAGAGCGCGTACTTAATGTGCTTTTTGATTTTTGACTGTTTATTTATCTTTCTACCAGTTCTAGTATAGGGGGGTGATTGAATTTTAGTGTTATTTTTATTAATCATTTTTTTTTTAATTTTTACTTTCAGCTGTTTTTCAGACTCCTGGGTACTTAACCGTAGGTTGTCTCGAATCGATCCAACCATATACGGCATACTACAGTATATGGGGATTTTCCTTTCTCATTCATAAAATGATGAGAGGCCGTCATGCCCCATCATCTTTTTTCCCCTTAATTAAGATAATGGAAAACGGACAAAAATGTCAAAAAAACATATGTGTTTTCGAAACGTATAGCGTTTAAACGGACTGCTTAAAAACTGCCTAAAAGCGGGTCAAAACGCTTTATATAACCCGGCCCTCTGAAACCATTGCTGAGTATCACAGCCTCTGTCATACACTGATGATTCCCAGTCCTATGTGGTCACCAGCTACGTTTTCTGAGTTGAAACCACAACAATCATGCTGTCCATTAGTTTCTCTCACTTTTGCAGAAACCTGGGCAATGTATGAGTGCCATAGAAGAATCTGTATGATAGCACCAAAAAACTACATCAAGTGTAATGAAGGGGGTTCCATAAGGTTGCTAAATTAATGTAAACAGTTAACACTATAATCATTTAAACCCTTTTTTATTCTTTTAAGTGGAATGCTGCAGATTGGCGGAGCAGTCAGGAAACGGTATACCTCCGGGGCATACGACCAAGGAGCTGCAGCTGCTGCCAAGTCATTACTTACCTAGAAAAGGTGAGAGATCTTTACAATGCGAAAGAGTAATGGGTAGAGAAATGTATATCTTCAATTTTGGTACAAACAGGCTTCATTTTTATATGATTAGAGATTATTGTAACAGGCATTGTACTTGGTATTCACCGTAGTTTAATTCTTAATGTTTTCTGCATCAACAGAAAAGGATTTGGCGTCACTGCCTGGCTCCATTTGATGTAGTTTTTATAAACAAGTTTACCCATATATTGGACACTCGTTTCATACACTGCAGTCCTACGTCACGTCTTCTCATGCGTATAAATATTTTGTTTGTAATTTATACTTTTTGAGAATGTATCGCTAGACTGCTTAAAAACGGCCCAAAAACGGGTTAAAACGGCCACGTGTGGCCACCACCCTAAGTGAACGTGGTGAAATTTGATTTTGAGGGTGGCAATCAGACGTTCAGTTAAACTGCATTCACCATCAGCTTTGAGGTGGTTTTATGGTGCTGTTTTGTTCATTTAACAGGTGAGAAGACATTGAACTGAACAAGTGAATTTTGATTTTGAAGGGGAACCTACTCCACCAACTGTCATTCACTTACAGTTCAGCATGTTTACCTATTTATTGACAAAACTGCCCTAAAACCCTCAAGGCTGATGTGATGCAGTGTTTCAACTACGTGTGAACTGCACCTGAGGGCGCATTCACACATTGCGTTCAAAACGCATTACAACAGCTGATGAGAGGTGAATATACCTTTTGTAATGTGTTTCAAACACATAAATGCAGGTCAAAACGCATGTGTGAAACGCACCCTTAGGTGTCCAGCAACCGCGCAACCACAACCAGGCTTGGTGCTAGCTGTCAGACAGGTAGGTGGTGGCGAGCTCACCCTGTGATGTCTCTGCGGGCTAAGGCCTTGCCTAAAGCAGATAAAAAACCGCCCTGGCAAGGCGAACCCACGTCAGGAAACCTACTGATGGTCCCGATGACCCTCCAAGATGACAGGAAAGACTTACTTCGTCTGGCAGCTCTGGATGGTGAAGTAACAGTAACTGGAATACGGAAATAGACCAGTCTCACAATGGTGCACAGAAACCGACACAAGACGGAGACAGGAAGGTGGGGTCACACTGGGAGATAAACGATACCAGAGGGACAAACAACAGATACGACAAACAAGCGGAGTCAAACAAACCAGGTCAAACCAAGATGGTGGCAAAGATACAGAATCTATAGCAAATAGAGTGTTCAGTAGGCAAAGCAGAAGTCCATACACGAATAGCACAGAGCACTAGAGATCACACAGGAGACTGAATCACCAGAAGCCAATGAAGGGGCTGGTCATAATATAAGCGTACTGGACACTACCTCCAGCACTGACTGGCTCAGCCGTCCTCCTCAAACCGCAGTTGCAGGCAAAACGATTCTTTTTCCAGCAAGAAGCCTGAAACCCTGATCCCATCAGAACAACTGACAGCATCAAAATGTGATGTAAGAGCGGCCCTCACGTACCCCCTGATGAATGAATGCAATCCCTACCCCACCATCCCTCGCATACAGAAACGGAGTACTGGAGAAAGTATTCCCCCTCCCTCATTGATTCACGTCCTGTGTGTGGTGGTCTTGGGAGGCTTGTTCTGACGGGAATGGAGCCCGCTCTTTAATAGCTCACTAATAATGGGAGGCTTATGCTAATGATTGCTGCTAGACACTATGACGGCACCCTCTGAGGAGCTGGATAAAAAACTGATGAACATGTAGGGGCACAGAGAATATATTGATAGGCAGCATAGTGTAATGATACAGACAGTATTAGGGAATGGAGCTGGGGGATGAGGATTTAAATAGTGGGTGAGACTAAGTTTAGTGGCTACCAGAAATAACATGATAGAGACATAAAGCCTGCAGACAATAACCAGAAATGTAGAAACTGAGATGTAGGACTATAATTGGCAGCATTCTCATAATGGTGAACACACCCAAGGCCGGCGGCACACGTGGTATTTTGAACCTGTTTTGGGATGTTTTTGAGCAGTACCTTTGAAAATGCATCAGTTTTTGACCTGTTTTAATTAATAATTGGGAAAACCAGACAAAAACAGATGCATTCAAAAACGCATGTGTTTTCTACAATATGAAACGCATGACTAAAAACGGGTTCAAAATGACCGTGTGTGCCACCACCCTTAGTGTCTGTGACAGCAGGCCTGACTCTACTACGAGTACACTATAAGACATCAGACTACAACATAACAATTGTCCAGCTCTCTCTTGTCTGTGCTCCCCCCTGTTTGTGAATACTGGTCTAATCAGTCGTTATACTAGCACTCGGTATAAACTGCCAAAAATATGCAGATAGAAAAGGGAAAGACTCATTATCATAGGCGCATCTGTATTTTGTGTCTGTTAGATTAAAAACGGTGTTGGGATGGACATGGCTTCACAATAAATTGTTGTATGCTGGAACACGCAGTCTGGATTCACTGCAGAATGTATAAGCCATCCTGACTGCAGCAGAAACCCTGGAGCTGTGGATGACTGAATTATAGACAGACTTTGTTACCTTCACGGCAGCCAATCAGAGCTCAGCTTAATTTTCCCACATCCATTTCAAAATGAAAAATTGGTTGCCCTGACAACTAGAGAATTCTGCACTGACACTTCTGATAATTCTCCCTCACTCATTCTACCTTTGCTGTTGATGTCTAACGCTCAGAATTACCTTTCCATTGCATTTTGGTTTGTCTAAAAGTTTTTTCCCTGCTTAAAGTGGTGGCCATTAGTGAATTTTAAACTAGTCCCATATATTATAATCATACAATTATTTCTGCCCCCACTGAATGTAGCTGCAGCACTCCATAAACTTTGCTCCAACATTAAATGGCGTCAGCAGGGGCATTAGGGTGGACTCTTCGCTGTGCTTGATCATGATTAGTCACTGTACAGCTGTAAAAGATATCTTTTACTGTTCCGCAGTGCAGGGACAGAGATTTTCTTTCTACCTCTGTAGAATCTGTTGGGGGGGAGTGGGGAAGAGGACGCCCCTCTAAGGTAATACTGTTGCATTATATGCCACCTTCTGAAGGAAGGTTAGCGGGGATAACTGTTTTAATGGAGACATCAGACCCCCGTTCGCGTGATCTATGGGGATCCTATCACTTATACCCCCACCAATCAGCAAGTTAGGCCTACCTCCTATCCTGTGGATAGGGCCTAACTTGCTTTTGGGAAAAACCCTGAATGTCCTCTATTGGCTGCCCAACAGTCTGGACTTCATGTGGGATGTTGAGGAGGTACAAAGGTGACTAGAACACTCCAGACTAGAATGGGGGGGGGATAATACAGTAATATGCTGATACAAAGGCTGCATCCACACTGACTGACTCACATTCACTGTACAGTGCCGTCCACTAGTAGAGGTAAATAGCCGCTGTTTGCCCGATGCGCAGTGCCTCTCAGCTGGGAAGTTGGTCCTGCCTCGGATCTGGCTACTCTGGCCGCACTACATGACATCTTCAGTATATCTGGAGATGGGGTATCTTTCCTGCTGTGCCTTACCTCCGTTAGTGAAGGCAGATAGTCCGCAGTGACCGCCAAGCTCCCACACTAATCTATTGCAGGTTTACATCCAGACAGCTGGAACCTAGTTACCCACCAGTTACCGTGTCAGCAGCAGGCCCAAACGTCCCATCTTGTGACTAGACAAGGATAGGAACTTATCTCGCGTGGGCCACCCTGGTCATTACCTTACATAGCTCCAAATTCTCACCCTGCTGCAATTGGTACCACACCCACAGTTTACCAATCTCATACGGGGGAAGAGGAACACCCCAAAGGGAGAGCTACCTGTCAGACCTCACTGTGCAGCCACTGTACCACAACACAGTTACCGCTCAGCAATTGTAGTATAGTAATATTAAAATATAACTTTACAAATATAGTTAAAAAAGAAGCTAATAACAATAGTTACATTTTTAATCACACAGCTTGAAAGGTCCACATCACTTCTCCTACACAGTCATATAGGAATGTGCAGTCAGTGTTGATGACGTCCTTACTTCTAAGCACATTTCAGCGTAACTAGACTGTAATAGCCATGAATGTCCTCCCTCTGTACATGGGCCGATAGATAAGTGCTCTGTCCCGCACTATAGAGAAGTAAAAGATCACGTCTACAGAGGAATCCAGTGACCTCTCATGATGGCGCACAGCTCTGGACCAGGGCGTCACATATTACCCCTGCAACACCATTTAATGATGGAGCAAAGTTTATGGAGAACTGGCAGCTACATTTCAGGGGGAGGCAGAACCTAATCTAATCTAGTAATGCATATTTATGGCACTGGTACATTTTTAATAATAATTTGTGTCTGTTTTAAAATCTTAATATAAAGTGGCCAACCCCTTAAGTGTATTTCTCAGGTATGTAGGGTGCTTTCCTGATCTTTGCCATTCTATCCACATGTCAAGGATACCTGGTGGTGTCATTTACACAGACATTATATTATATTTTTATAATATTTACCTAGCATCTTGAAAGTGACAACACGACACAGCTGTCTACATGCAACAGGAACCGTTTTGGAACCAGCATGTTGATGCAGCGCTTTTTGCAGGATGTCCACATGTATCACCCACAGAATTATCATGATATAAGGTAACTTCTCTGCTTATCTTTTTCTGAGGGTAAAACATTACTGAAAGCATGATGTGAATACCATAATACAGGCCTCCCCTACTTAGAACACCTGACTTACTACGACCCCTAGTTATAACGGCCTCTGATTTTAGTAATTTACTGTACTTAGCCTTAGGCTACATAAACAGCTATAACAGTTTCAAATATGTCTTGAATTAAGATTTATTCTTAATCCTGGTCTTATGACAACCCAACATTTTTAAATCCAATTGTCCCACGAGACCAAAAAAATTTTGACCGGGTTACAATAATAAAGTATACAGTTCCGACTGGCATACAAACTCAACTTAAGAACAACCTACAGACCCTATCTTGTATGTACCCGTCAACTGCCTGTAATCACCAATTTTTTTATTCATACCATTTTGTAGCTAAAGGCTCAGCCCCATTTTTGTATATGCCTATCTTTGCTTTATATGGTTTATAATTTTGAACATGTTATTTATCAAAGCGACTCTGAGACATTTTGTTTTTTTTTAGCTGATACGTTTTGTCAAAAAAAATTAAAGTGCGTTTTGGGCAGATAGTTGCTGATAACATTTCTCATGTCTGCTTTTTGATGTCACGCGGATTACAAATCAACCATTGTTTTCTGTATTTTCAGAATTGACTATTTTTGGGATAATTACTGTTTTAATAAAATTTTAAATCTATACATTACCCCCCCCCCCCCACCCCCAACCCACCCCCCCCCCATTTTTTGTTTTTGTTTTTTTGTTTGCAACCCAAGACCCCAAACAAACACCCCTCAAGACCCCACATAATCACGCCCACCCCACGCTCCGCCACCCCCACAGCCCCCCAAAATCGGCCGATATGGCGCAGTCGGGAAGATGGAGGACAAGAAGGCTCACTCAGCTGAAGCCCTGTCTGTCCCAGGTGGGTGTGGTGCTGCTATTGCATCATCTGATTGCTTTTGTTATGATAATACCTTGCAATACAAGCTGCAAAGGGCAAACACTGTGCCTTAAGATCCCCCTACGATCGATTTACAGCACTGCCACGGATAAGCCCGTGGTCGATTAGATTTCACGCAGCTGACAGTGATGTGCCCCAGAAGAACACGGCCGGTGGGCGATGGTGGTGGAGAGACCCCTGTCAGTCAAGTAAATGCCAATTTAACTGTTTTACGGAGATGTCAGCTTTAATTAGCTACATCCAGTGTATTTAGCAGACCCTAATCTGAAATCTCAAAGCGAGTCGGCAGCATCTTTGTGCTGATATTTCGGATGCTGAGCGCTAGTTACAGCCTGAGCATCGGATATATGTGCAGAGCTACAGGTTAATACAAGATTTTGCAAAGGAAGGATATATATCATTGACATGGATGTGAAAGCGTAAGAACAAAACGTGGGGGTTGCATTAAATAAAAAAATAGGAATCACGACAGAAATTACCATTAGTTCACTTAGTACCATCACATTCTAAGCAATCATGTATGTTATCTTTCAGCTACATAATATGCAGAGTAGGATCTCTATTGCTATTGGACCTCCAGTTGACCGTAGAAAGCCTTATTGGCACATTTGATGACATACCTTTTGTTTGATTATTTGGTAATGGTATTGGCTATCACTGCTGGTCGGAATAGTGAAGCAACAGATTACTAAGTGGAGGTTATGAAAATAAGTTTATGCTCATTTGACCTTTCTTCAGACAGGTAGCAACCCAACCTGGGGATCTTTGTAACTTAACCTGTTGTTTATGCTAATAGTAGCAGCAGACTGTAAAAATACATTTACGCAACACCCTGCAATCCATGGGCAGGCTGGTATTTGCACCGCCCTCTCCAGTTAGGAGCTGTCAGAGGTGTCATGAACCCTCCAGTAAGTTTCTCTAGCACTGAGAGATTCTAATAGCAGCTGTGGCCTCTGCCTGGAAAGCAATAGTTAATGGGTGTAAGATTTATCCAATTATGTGGCTGCATTTTAAACTGGAGTTCTACCACCTGACCAGGGGGGGAGGATAAAACCCCTGTGCAGGGGAGCACATGGTCTTAGACTATTCTGTCTGACCTCATGGTCTTTGCTTGTCACAGTCGAGACACATGTTCCGATGAAGAAATACTGTGCACACCACACCTTTAGTGCGTCCAAAAAAACCAATTCCGGAAACTGAGTCAGAGACTCTAACCCAGAGCTGCAACCTCAACAGTTTGACACAGCTTTATCTACATTATTCCAACCTGCATATACCATCATCAGGCTGGTGCCTTATCCTGCGGACCACTCTCCCACGACCACTCCGAATCTGCGTTTGACCGTTTTGGGCCCATTGCTTGCTACTGTTGTTCAATAAAGAACCATGAGTTGATTTGCACAACGTTGCCCTCCGTCTAATCCCTGGATACGCTGTCTACCACCATAGGCTTTTCCCATCCATTACCCAGGGAATTCATCCACAGACACTCAGGGTTGCCCCAGGGAGAACCGGTAATGAGCCTCTCCTCCATATTTCTTGCACACACACCTGCTGGAGACCTACCAGGCTGTAGGACCATACAGATGAAAAAGGTATTGGAGGTGAATTGATATCCAGGAGGGTTTTGATTGACAGGAGCATGGTCCCTACACCTGCAATTCAATTCACCTCCAAAAGCTTTTTCATCTACGTGTTTTTATACATTTTTATTTTTCCTGGTATATTTTTTACATATTTTGTGTACATCTATTAGAAGAACTAAATAGAAAGGACGCATTAGGTCTTCACATTCTCCTATTGCGTCTTGCCCGGGATACTATAGCTATATTGTATAATATGTGTTTTGTGTACTATTCCACAGGAGGAGTATTATAAGAGCTAAATAGATAAGGACAACTAAGTCCTTGCATCCTCGTGTGTAGGACATTATAGTATGTACCCATAGTTGGTAATCTGTCTATAATGCTTAATGCCTGTTGCATTTAAATTAATTGTTTGCTTTATTTTTAAGAATCAATTGTTGTCGAAATTAAAACTATATATAATTCATTCCCGAAGCCGTTTTTTTGAGAGTGCCCACAACCACAAAATCTGCTATTGATACCTCTACAACAAAAACCAAAGAACAAAAGAGCTTAAATGTATAAAATGTAATTCACTTTATTCAATATAATACAACATAATATAAACACCACCACTTTCAAAAGGGATTCCTGAAAGTAGGAAACATGGGGATAGGCAGTGTCCAGATGGTGTGGGACAGACACAGAGAAACCCTTGGCCCCCATATCTTTGCTGCTACTAACCACTCACCATAGTGCCAAAAGAATGGTAATCAAAGGAGTATTATGTCCAAAAAGTGGGACAATTTGTAGGCAGTGGACCAAATGTTACTACCAAAAACTGATCAACCGAGGTACCATCCGGCACTATAATCCCACGTCAATAGACAGGTCACCAGGGCCGGATTATAGGCGGGGCTCCCGGGGCTCAAGCCCCGGGGCCCCCACCATCTTGCCCCCCCAGGGGGCCCCCACCAGATCGCGCCCCCCCCCGGGCCCTGACTCCTCAGCCGCCACCTCCCTGAGCCGTCCGCCAGAAACCGGCACAGGTGACCGCCTCCCCGAAGACCCCCCTGCATGGCCGGCCCGCCCGTCCGCCCCCGGCACAAGTTACCGCCTTCCCGCCCTTCAGCTGCATGGCCGAGCCGTCCGCCCCCGGCACAAGTTACCGCCTTCCCGCCCTTCAGCTGCATGGCCGAGCCGTCCGCCCCCCGGCACAGGTTCCCGCCTACCTCCCCGCCTGCTCGCAATACCGCTTGCGCTCCCTCCTCCCCTGCCCGAGCAAGTAGCCGTCCTCCGCAAGCCCTTCCTCCCCCGGACAAGCAGCCTCCTCCGCAGCCCCTCCTCCCCCGGACAAGCAGCCGTCCTCCGCAAGCCCCCCCTCCCCCGGACAAGCAGCCGTCCTCCGCGAGCCCCCCTCCCCCAGACAAGCAGCCGTCCTCCGCGAGCCCCCCTCCCCCAGACAAGCAGCCGTCCTCTGCGAGCCCCCCCTCCCCCGGACAAGCAGCCGTCCTCCTCAAGCCTCCCCCGGATAAGCAGCCATCCTCCGCTCCCAGCGCCTCCCCCCCCCTCCCAAACAAGCAGCCGTCCTCCGCTCATCCCAGCCCCCCCCCCTCCACCCGCCGGAATGAGCAGCCGTCCTCCGATCCCCGCCCGCCCGAACAAGCAGCCGTCCTCCGCTCACCACGCCCCCCCGCCCGAGCAAGAGCATCTGTCCTCTCTGCCCCCCCCCCCCCGAACTGCAGCGGGTCCTGACCCAACTCCCCCCCCTTTTGAACAAGCAACGGTCCTCCGCCCCTCCCCCTGTACTACACCCCCCCACTCCCTCCGAACCAAGCAGCCAACTGACCCCCACACCGAACAGGCCCCCACCGAACCCGCCGGCTGGTCAACCGTAAAAAGGGTAAGTATACATTAATATGTATTTTTCTGTGTGTATATTGTATATCGTGTATATATCATATTGTGTATATATGCATCTACTGTTATATCTGTATATACTGTGTATAATGTGTATATTGATCTACTGTTTATATATTTATATACTGGGTACATGTGTATAATATGCCATTTACTGTCTAATATTATTATTACTGTGTATATATGCATTTACTTTCTTTATTGTATTACTGTGTATAGAGGAATATATTGTATTTATACATGCATATATTTGTATAAGCATATATATGTGCACATTTAAATATATGCATATATATACACATATGTGTATATGATGTATGTTTATGTTTATATGCTGTGTATGTGGTATGTATGTATATGCTCTGTATACTGAATTTGTGTGTGTATTTCCCGTATGTGTGTAAAAATGCTGTATATACTGAATGTGTGTGTATTTGCTCAACAGCTGATGAAGGGTGCATATACAGGTTGTAATGTGTTTCAACACAATAAAATTGCAGGTCAAAACGCAATGTGTGAAACGCACCGTAGGTGTCCAGCACCGCGCAACACAACCGGCTTGTGGGCTAGCGTCAGACTAGGTAGGTGGTGGCGATGCTCACCCTGTGATGTCTCTGCGGGCTAAGGCCATTGCCTAACGATAAAAACCGCCCTGGCAAAGGCGAACCCACGTCAGGAAACCTAACTGATGGTCCCGATGACCCTCAAGATGACAGGAAAGACTTACTTCTCTGGCCAGCTCTGTATGGTGAAGAGTCAGTTAACTGGAATACGGAAATAGACCAGTCTTTCGACAATGGTGTCACAGAACCGACACAAGACGGAGCATTGAAGGTGGGGGTCACACTGGGAGATAAACGATACCCAGAGGGACAAACAACAGATACCTGACAAACAAGCGTGTCAAACAAACCAGGTCAAACCAAAGATGGTGGCAAAGATACAGAATCTATATAGCAAATAGAGTGTTCAGTAGGCAAAGCAGAAGTCCATACACCGAATAGTCAGCACTAGAGATCCACAAGAGACTGAATCACCAAAGCCCAATGAAGGGGCCTGTGGTCATAATTAAGCTAATGGACACACCTCCAGCACTTGACTGGCTCAAGCCGTCCATCACTCAAACCGCAGTTTGCAGGCAAACACGATTCAGTTTTCCAGCAAGAAGCCTGAAAACCTGAACCATCAGAACAACTGACAGCATCAAAATGTGATGTAAAGCGCGCCCTCACACGTCCCCCTGATGAATGAATGCAATCCCTACCCACCCATCCCTCGCAATACAGAACGGAGTACTGGAGACAAGTATCCCGCCTCCCTCCATCTATTTGCACGTCTGTTTTGGTGGTCTTGGAGGCTTGTTCTGAACGGGAATGGAGCACGCTCTTTAATAGCTCATAATATGGAGGCTTCTATGCTAATTGATGCTGCTAGACACTATGACGGCACCCTCTGATGGAGCTGGATAAAAACTGATGAACATGTAGGGGCCAGAGAATATATTGATAGGCAGCATAGTGTATGTACAGACAGTAGTAGGAAGGAGCTGGGGATGAGATTTAAATTAGTGGGTGAGACTAAGGATTTAGTGGCTACAAAATTAAATGATAGGACATAAAGCCTGCCAGACAATAACCAGAAATGTAGAACTGAGATGTAGGACTATAATTGGCAGCATCTCATAATGGTGACACACTCCCAAGGCGGCGGCACACGTGTATTTTGAACCTGTTTTGTGGGATGTTTTGAGGCATCCTTGAAAATGCATCAGTTTTTGACCTGGTTTTAATTAATTATTGGGAAACCAACAAAAACAGATGCATATTCAAAAACGCAGTGTTTTCTACAATATGAAACGCATGACTAAAAACGGGTTCAAATGCCTGGTGCCACCACCCTTAGTGTCTGTGACAGCAGTCCTGAACTCTACTCTACGAGTAACACTATAAGACATCAGTACTACAACAGAACAATTGTCCAGCTCTGTCTCTTGTCTGTGCTCCCCCCCTGTTTGTGAATACTGGTCTAATCAGTCGTTATAGCTAGCACTCGGTATAAACGCCAAAATATGCAAAGAAAGGGAAAGACTCATTATCATAGGCTGCATCCTGTATTTGTGTCTGTTAGATAAAACGGTGTTGGCGATGACATGGCTTCACATAAAATTGTTGTATGCTGGAAGCACGCAGTCCTGGATTCACTGCAGAATGTATAAAGCCATCCTGACTGCAGCAGAAAAAAGCACTGGAAGCTGGGATGACTAATTATAGACAGACTTTGTTACCTCAGGCAGCCCAATCAGAGCTCAGCTTAATTTTTCCCACCATCCATTTCAAAATGAAAAATTGGTTGCCCTGACAACTTAGAGAATTCTGCACTACACTTCGGATAATTCTCCCTCACTCAGTCTACCTTTGGCTGTTGATGTCTAACGCCAGAATTACCTTCCATTGCATTTTGGTTGTCTAAAAGTTTTTTCCCTGCTTAAAGTGGTGGCCATTAGTGAATTTTGAAACTAGTCCCATACTAATTATAATCATATCAATTAAGTTTCTGCCTTCCACTGAACTGTAGCTGCAGCACTCCATAACTTTGCTCCAACAGTTAAATGGCGTCCGCAGGGGCATTAGGGTTGGACTCTTTGCGCTGTGCTTGAATCAATGATAGTCACTGGATTCGACTGTAAAGATATCTTTTACTTTTCCGCAGTGCAGGTACAGAGATTTCTTACCTCTGTAGAACTGTTGGGGGGGAAGGGGAAGAGGACGCCCCTCTAAGTAATACTGTTGCATTAATAGCCACCTCTGAAGTGAAGGTTAGCGTGGATAACTGTTTTAATGGAGACATCAGACCCCCGTTCTCGTGATTATGGGATCCTATCACTATACCCCCCCAATCAGCAAGTTAGTCCCTACCTCCTATCCCTGTGGATAGGGCTAACTTGCTTTTGGGAAAACCCCTTGAATGTCCCTCTATTGGCTGCCCAACATCTGGACTTCATGCTGGATGTTGACGGGATCACCAGAAGGTTGACTATGAACACTCCAGACTAGAATGGGGGGGTGGGTATAATACAGTAATATGCTTGCATACAAAGACTGCATCCACACTGAACTGACTGCACATTCACTGTACAGTGCCGTCCACTATAGAGGTAAATAGCCGCTGTTTGCCCGATGGCGCAGTGCCTCTCAGCTGGGAGTTGGTCCTGCCTTCGGATGCTGGCTACTCTGGCCGCACTACATGACATCTTCATTAATCTGGAGATGGGGTATCTTTCCTGCTGTGACCTTACCTCCGTAGTGAAGGCAGATAGTCCAGCATGACCGCCAGTAGCTCCACCACACAATCTATTGCAAGGTTTACATCCAGACAGCTGGGAAACCTAGTTACCCACCCGTTACCGTGTCACAGCAGCCCAACGTCCCTATCTTGTGACTAGACAAGGGATAGGAGTACTTAGCTCGAGCGTTGCACACCCTGGTCCATTACCTTACATAGCTCCAATTCTCCCCTGCGCAATGTGTACCACACCACAATTTACCACATCTCATACGGTGGAGAGAGAACACCCCCAAAGGGAGATGCTACCTGTCAGACCTCACTGTGCAGCCACTGTACCACAACACAGTTACCTCAGCACATTGTAGTATAGAATTATTATAAATATACTTTACAAATATAGTTTAAAAACAGAAGCTAATAACATAGTTACTTTTTAATCACAGGCACTTGAAAGGTCCCACATCACTTCTCTACACAGTCATATAGGAATGTGCACATGTTGATGACGTCCTTACTTCTAAGCACTTTCAGCGTAACTAGACCTTAATAGCCATGAATTCCTCCCCTCTTACATGGGCCGATAGATAAGTGCTCTGTCCCGCACTATAAGAAGTAAAAGACCACGTCTACAAGGACATCCAGTGACCTCTCATGATGGCGCACAGCTCTGGCCAGGGCGTCACAATATACCCCTGCAACACCATTTAATGTGGAGGCAAGTTTATGGAGAACTGGCAGCTACATTCACGGGGAGAGCAGAACCTAATCTAATCTAGTAAATCTATGTATGGCACTGGTACATTTTAAGTATAATTTGTGGTCTGTTTTAAAATCTTATAATAAGTGGCCAACCCGTCTTAAGTGTATTTTCCAGGGTATTTGTAGGGTGGCTTTCCTCCTGATCTTTGCCATTCTATCCACATTCCAAGGGATACACCTGGTGGTTTTTTTGGTCAAGTTACAGACATTATTTATATTTTTATAATAGTTTCCTAGCATCTTGAAAGTGACAATGCACAGACAAGCTGTCTACATGCAACAGGAACCGTTTTGGAACACATGTTGATTGCAGCGCTTTTTTGCAGGATGTCCACATGTAATCACCCACAGAATTATCATGATATAAGGTAACTTTCTCTGCTTAGACTTTTTCTGCAGGTAAAACATACTGAAGCGATGATGTGAATACCATAATACAGGCCTCCCCTACTAGAACACCTGACTTACAGCTACGACCCCTAGTTACAAACGAGCTCTGATTTTAGTAATTTACTGTACTTTAGCCTTAGGCTACATAAACAGCTATAACAGTTTGCAAAATATGTCTTAATTAAATTATTCTTAATCCTGGTCTTATGACAACCCAACATGTTTTACAATCCAATTGTCACCGAGACCAAAAAAATTTTACCGGGTTACGCATAATAAAGTATAACAGTTCCGATGGCATACAAACTCAACTTAAGAACAAACCTACAGACCCTATCTTGTATTACACCCTGTCAACTGCCGTATCACCAATTTTTTTTATTCATACCATTTTTGTAGCTAAAGGCTCAATCCAGCCCCATTGTTTTGTATTATGCCTATGCTTTGCTTTATATGGTTATAATTTTGAACACGTTATTTATCAAAGCGACTCTGAGACAGTTTGTTTTTTTTATGCTGATACGTTTTTGTCAGAAAAAATTAAAGTGCGTTTTTGGGCAATAGTTTGCTGACTAACATTTCTCATGTCTGCTTTTTTGATGTCACCCGGATTACAAATCAACCATTGTTTTCTGTATTTTCAGAATTGACTATTGTTTTTTTGGGATAATTACTTTTTTAATAAAATTTTAAATCTATACACATTAACCCCCCCCTCCGCCCCTTGGCCCACCGTCCCGGCCCCCAGGCCCCCACGAGCCCCTCACCACCCCCCCCCCCCCCCCCATTTTGCTTGAGCTTTGCCCCCCCCCCCCCCCCACCAGCCCAACACACACCCCCCCCCACCCACCCCCCCCCCCCCCCTCACCCCCACCCCCCCCCCCCGCACCCCCACCCCCCCCCCCCCCCCCCTCAACCCCCCCTCCCCCCCCACCCCCAGCCTCCCGCCCCCCACCCCCCCCCCCCACCCCCCCACCACCCCCCCACACCCCCAAATTGGTAATATTTCGCCCGTCGAGTGGGCAACTACCAGCCTGCCTGCCTGTCCAGTGTGTTGCTGATTCATCTGATTGCTTGTTCATGCATAATACCTTGCAATACCTTGCAAAGGCAAACACTGTGCCCTTAAGATCCCCCTCACGATGGATTTACTGCACTGCCACGGAACATCCGTGGTCCTGATTAGATTTCACGTCTGCCTTGACAGTGATCGTGCCCCCAGAAGAAACGGCGCGGTGGGCGATGTGGTGGGAGAGAACCCTTCAGTTCAAGTAACATCCAAGTTTAAACGGGTTTTACGCTGAATGTCAGCTTTAATTAACGCTGACATCCCAGTGGAGTTCTATGCGACCCTAATCTGAATCTCAAAAGCTGAGTCGGCAGCAATCTTCTGTGTCTGATGATTTCGATGCGAGCGCTAAGTTACAGCCTGACTCGGATATATGTTTGCAGGCTTACAGGTTAATGACAAGATTTCTGCAAAAGGACAGGCATATAATAATACATCTGTACATGGATGTGAAAGCGTAAGAACAAAAACGTGGGGGTTGCATTAAAATAAAAAATAAGGAGATCAGAGACAGAAATTTACCATTGTGTGGGGTATCTCACTTTAGTACACTCACCTTCGTAAGCAATCATGTATTGTTACTTTCACGCTACCATAATATGCAGATAGGATCTCTATTGCTATTGGACCGTCCAGTTTGACCGTAGAAAGCCTTATTGCCATTTGATGACATCACCTTTGTTTTGATTATTTGGTTAATGGATTTGGCTATCACTGCTGGTCCCTGGAATAACGTGAAGCACAGATTACTAAAGCGTGGAGGTTATGACAAATAGTTTTATGCTCAATTTGACCTTTCTTCAGACCAGGTAGCAACCCTGGTGGATCTTTGTAATTTACCTGTTGTTTATTGCTAATAGTAAGCAGCAGTACTGTAAAAATAACATTACGCAACACCCTGCCAATACCATGGGGCAGGCTGTATTGCACAGCCTCGCCCTCTCCATTAGGAGACTGTCAGAGGTAGTCTGAACCCTCCATAAGTTTCTTCTAGCACTGAAGGTATCTAATAGCATCTGTTGCCTCTGCCTGAAAGACATAGTTATGGGGTGTAAGAATTTTATCCAATTATGTGGCTCATTTTAAATGGAGTTCTACCACCTGACCAGGGGGGAGGATAAAACCCCTGTGCAGGGGAGCAACATGTCTTAGACTAGTTCTGTTGACCTCATGTGTTTTTTGGGCCTTTTTTTGTTCAGCAGTCGAGACCACATGGTTCCGATGAAGAGAGATACTGTGACACCACCACCTTTAGTGCGTCCCCATAGACCAATTCCGGAAACTTGAGTCAGGAGACCTAACCCAGAGCTGCACACTCAACAGTTTGACACAGCTTTTATCTACATTATTCCAACCCCTGCATATAACCATCATGGCTGGTGCCTTATCCTGCGGACCACTCCCACGACCACATCCGAATCTGCTGTTTGACGTTTTGGGCCCATTGCTTGCTACTGTTGTTCCAATAAGAACCATGAGTTGATTTGTTCACAACGTTGCCCTCTCCTCTAATCCCTGATACACGCTGTCTACCACCATATGGCCTTTTCCCACCTTACCCATGATCCATCCTACAGACCTCAGGGTTTGCCCAGGGAGAACCGGTAATGAGCCTCTCTCCTCCATATTTCGTTGCACACACACCTGCGGAGACCTACCAGGAGTAGAACCATACAGATGAAAAAGGTATTTGGAGGTGAATTGATATCCAGGAGGGTGTTATTGACAGGAAACCTTTTCGGTCCCTACACCGTGAATTCAATTCACCTCAAAGCTTTTTCATCTACGTGTTTTTTACATTTTTCATTTTTCCTGGTATATTTTTTTACATATTTGTGTGTATCATCTATGTAGAAGAACTAAAAGAAAAGGCGCATTAGGTTCTTCACATTCTCCTATTGCTCTTGCCCGGGATACTATGCTATATTTGTATAACTAGTGTTTTGTGTACTATTCCAACGAGGAGTGATATTATAAGAGCTACATAGATAAGGACAACTAAGTCCTTGCATCCTCGTGTGTGGACATTATAGTATTAACCCATAGTTGGTAATCTGTCTATAATGCTTAATGCCTGTTGCATTTAAAATTAATTGTTTGCTGTTAGTTTTTAAGAATCAATTGTTTGTCGAAATTAAACTATATATAATTTCATTCCCGAAGCCGTTTTTTTGAGAGTGCCCCCAACCACAAAATCTGCTATTGATATCCGTCTACAAACAAAAACCAAAGAACAAAAGAGCTTAAATGTATAAAATGTTAATTCACTTTATTGCAATATAATACAGACATAATATAAACACCACCTTTCAAAGGGATTCCTGAAGTAGGAAACAATGGTGGATAAGGCAAGTGTCCGATGGATGTGGGACAGACCAGATAAACCCTTGGCCCCCCTATCTGTTGCTACTAACCCTCACCATAGTGCCAAAAGAAGTGTATCAAAGGATGTATTAGTCCAAAAAGTGGGACAATTTGTAGGGCATGTGGACCGAAATGTACTAACAAAAACTGATCCATACGAGGTACCATCCGGCACTTAATCCCACGTCAATCGACAGGTCACCAGGTGCCGGATTATAGGCGGGGGGGGCCTTCCCGGGGCTCAAGCCCCGGGGCCCCCACCATCTTGCCCCCCAGGTGGCCCCCACCAGATCGCGCGCCCCCCCGGGCCCCTGACTCTCAGCCGCCCGCCACCTCCCTGAGCCGTTCCGCCAGAAACCGGCACAGGTACCGCCTCCCCGAAGTACCCCCCTGCAGGCCGGCCCGCCCGTCCGCCCACCACTACAAGTTACCCCGCTTCCCCCCTTCAGCTGCATGGCCGAGCCGTCCGCCCCCTGCACAAGTAACCCACACGCCTTCCCTCCCTCAGCTGCATGCCGAGCCCTCCCCCCCCCGGCCAGTTTCCCGCCTACCCTCCCCGCCTGCCCTCGCAAACCGCTTGCGCTCCCTCTCCCTGCCCGACAAGTAGCCGTCCTCCGCAGCCTTCCTCCCCCGGACAGCAGCCTCCTCCGCACCCCTCCGCCCCCGGACAAGCACCGTCCTCCGCAGCCCCCCCTCCCCCGGACATGCAGGCCGTCCTCCCGCGAGCCCCCCTCCCCAGACAAGCGCCGTCCTCCGCTAGCCCCCCTCCCCCAGACAGAGCAGCCGTCCTCCTGGCGCGCCCCCCTCCCCGTGACCAGCGCCGTCCTCCTCAAGCCTGCCCCCGATAAGCAGCCATCCTCCGCTCCCCAGCACCCCCCCCCCCCCTCCCAAACAAGCAGCCGTCCTCCCTAATCCAGCCCCCCCCCCTCCACCCCGCGGATGAGGCAGCCGTCTCCATCCCCAGCCCGCCCGATACAGCAAGCCGTCCTCCGCTCCCAGTCGCCCCCCCCCGAGCAAGGAGCTCTGTCCTCTGTCTGCCCCCCCCCCCCCGAACGAGCGCGTCTGACCCCACTCCCCCCCCTTTTGAACAACAACGGTCCCTCCGCCCCTCCCCTGTACTTACCACCCCCCCAACCCCTCCGCACAAGCAGCCAACTGACCCCCACACCGAACATCGCAGCCCCACCGAACCGACCCGGCTGGTCAACCGTAAAAAGGTTAAAGTATACATTAATATGTATTTTTCTGTGTGATATATGTATATCGGTATATATCATATCTGTGTATATATGCATCTACTCTGTCCTGATATCTTATCTGTGTCATATGTGTATATATCATCTACTGTTTATATATTTATATACTGGTACATGTGTATAATATGCATTTACTGTCTATATATTATTATACTGTGTATTATGCATTTACTCGTCTATTATTGTATTACTGTGTATAGAGGAATATTTGTATTTATACATGCAATATTTGTACTAAGCATATATATGTGCACATTTAATATATTGCATCTATATACACTAGTTATATGATGTATGTTTATGTTTATATGCTGTGTATGTGGTATGTATGTATATGCTCTGTATACTGAATTTGTGTGTGTATTTCCCGTATGTGTGTAAAAATGCTGTATATACTGAATGTGTGTGTATTTGCTCTATGTGTGTATATTCTGTATGTATATGCAGTATGTGTGTATATGGTATTTTTATACTGCATGTATGTGTATATATGGTCAGTGTATACTGTATGTGTATATAT
>CM033648.1:51180046-51208790 GCA_019512145.1 Engystomops pustulosus | reverse complement strand
TGCATGTATGTGTATATATGGTCAGTGTATACTGTATGTGTATATATGTATTTTGTATATAATGTGTATGCCGTATGTGTGATGTATATATATTGTATGTGTGTATATACTTTATGAGTTTGTGTATACTCTGTTTATTACTGTATAAATGTATATGGGTACATAAATGTGTGAAGGTGGATATAAAAATGTGTTATTGGGGACGAGGCGGCTGTATGTAGCTGTGTTACTGGGGGTGAGGCGGCTGTATGATATATTGTATGTGTGTATATACTTTATGAGTTTGTGTATACTCTGTGTATTACTGTATAAATGTATATGGGTACATAAATGTGTGAAGGTGGATATAAAAATGTGTTATTGGGGACGAGGCGGCTGTATGTAGCTGTGTTACTGGGGGTGAGGCGGCTGTATGTAACTGTGTTACTGGGGGTGAGTTAGCCACATTGGCTTTTTCTTGTTCCTCTTATGCTTTTTCCCTTAAGGTATGTGTTTCTGACAGGACTCTTTCAGAATATATGAGAAAAAGTCCCATTTTTGGGGGGGCTTTTGTCTTTGAGAACATTATCCCAGTCTATGCCTTTAAGGTCTTCCCTTAGTTGCTGAAAATTTGCCCTCCTGAAGTTTAGAGTTTAGTAAAGGGTAATACAAAATCAATGATATTATGATCACTATTACCCAGGTTCCCCCCAACCTATAGTTTTGATACCCTATCAGGTCTGTTGGTTAGGATAAGGTCCAGCAGTGCCCCCCCCTCTTGTTGGCTACAGGACTAGTTGCGACAGGTAATTGTCTTTTGTTGTTGACAAGAACCTGCTGCTTTTGAAGGACCTGCATGTTTCTGCTCCCCAGTCAATATCTGGGTAATTGAAGTCCCCCATGATAAGTACTTCACCATGCTTTGAAGCCGCATCCATTTCACTTATCAGCATTTCCTCTGCTGCCTCCATTATATTTGGAGCCTTATAACAAACCCCTAGTAATATTTTATTATTCTTTTTCCCTCCTCTTATCTCCACCCATAGGAACTCCACATTTGCATTTGTGTTACTGATGTCATCTCGCAAGACAGGCTTGAGGCAAGAATTCACATATAAACAAACCCATCCCCCTTTTTTATTTATACGATCCTTTCTAAAAAGACTATAACCATCTATAGTAACAGCCCAGTCATAGCTACTATCCAGCCATGTCTCGCTGATACCCACTATATCATATTTCCGCTCCAACATAAAGAGTTCCAGTTCCTCCATTTTGTTTGTGAGGCTTCTGGCATTTGTGTACATACACTTTATATGGTTTTCCCTATCCCTATTCATTTTGTCCTTATTCCCCAATCTCATTCCAGCCCCCCTTCCTCCCCTATGGACTATGACTCTTCCCAGCTCTTTATCTACACTGTCTATTTGCCCTGCACAAGTGTAGTTGCCCTCCACCAGGTCTCTAGTTTAAACACTCCTCCAACCTTCTAGCAATTTTTCCCCCAAAACAGCTGCACCCTCCCCATGGAGGTGCAGCCCATCCCTACTGTATAGCCTGTAGCCGACAGAAAAGTCAGCCCAGTTCTCCATGAACCCAAAACCCTCCTTCCTACACCAACTTTTGAGCCACTTATTTACCTCCCTGATCTCCCGCTGCCTTTCTGGTGTTGCACGTGGTACAGGTAGTATTTCGGAGAAAACTACCTTTGAGGTCCTTGCCCTGACCTTATGGCCTAAATCCCTGAAATCATTTTGAAGGACCTTCCACCTACCTCTTACTTTGTCATTAGTGCCAATGTGGACCATGACCGCTGGTTCCTCACAAGCCCCTCCCAGTAATCTGTCAACCCGATCCGCAAGATGCCGAACACGAGCACCCGGCAAACAGCACATTGTTCGGTATGCACGGTCTTTGTGACAGATTGCCCTGTCTGTTCCCCTAATAATCGAATCTCCCACTACCAGCACCTGTGCTCCCATTACCCTTCTTACTGGAGCAGACAGTCCCCTGGTTGCTAGAGGCCATGTCTTGCTGCAGCATTGCTACCCCAGAGCTGATATTCCCCTCAACCGCCAGCCTGGCAAACTTATTGGGGTGCACCAGATCAAGACTAGACTCCCTACAACTCTTCCCTCTACCCCGCCTTCTACATGTTACCCAACTACCCAACCTGCTGGCCCTCCTCTTGACTGCCTCCGTGCCTATTGCACCATGCCCTTGGGTAAGTGTGACCTGTCTATTGACGTGGATTATTAGTGCCGGATGGTACCTCCGGTTGATCAGTTTTTGTTAGTAACATTTAGGTCCACTGCCCTACAAATTTGTCCCACTTTTTGGACATAATACTCCCTTGATTACATCTCTTTTTGGCACTATTGGTGAGGTAGTAGCAAGATAGGGGGGCCAAGGGTTCTCTGTGTCTGTCCCACATCCATCTGGGACACTTCCTAATTCCCCCCATGTTTCCTACTTTCAGGAATCCCTTTTGAAAGTGGTGTTTATATTATGTATGTATTATATTGAATAAAGTGAATTACATTTTATACATTTAAAGCTCTTTTGTTGTTTGGTTTTTGTCATTTAGATCCAGAATCTGGGCTTCCAGATGAGCAATTTTCACACATCCCACACAGCAGTATTCCCCCTCGAACGGCTGTTCAAGGAAAGCATACATGGCACAGGATGTACAATGTGTAGCAATGCCACTTATGGAGTCCATTGTTCTAATGGGGATTACAATAGAAATATGCACAGAAAGAAGAATTTACAGTCAAAGTAACACAAAATACAGCAGTTACCTGCTAAAGTCCCTCAAATTTAAGTCCCTTAAACGTAAGTCCCACTTAGGACACTGCACACACTTCGGATCAATGCACACTCGCCACCAAGCTCGTAGACTCATTTTTCTGATGCTTTTTGAAAGGTTATCTGTCACAAAAATCTGCTAAACTCACTGCAACAAGATCTGTCTGCAAACCACCAAACAAACTGACCACAGAAGTATATAAAGGCTTCTAATTAGATAGCCACACCCCACTTTTAATTAGGCAGCACCTGTGACTATACTGTCTAGATAAGCAAGGTGAATGCCTCCCTATACCTACATTTTATACATTTAAAGCTCTTTTGTTCTTTGGTTTTTGTTGTATTGGATGTTTGGAGGGCGGCATAGATTGCTTATGGGGCTTTTTTGGTTATTGAATTATCCTCCTTGGTCTCTTTTGGTGTTGAGACTTGGTCTTGAGGAATCGACAAGTGCCACTAAACCAACGACATAGCTGACTCATTTCCTATTTGCGCTGATGTTTATCTGAAAAATATGGTTGTCTTTCTGCTGTTATACTGATATACCAAGTATGTCTCCCCCTAGTGGTAATTTGCCGCATTTTAGTATTGAAGTAAAAGTTTTAAGTTTAAGTTATCCTGCTGCCTACATTTTTTAATTAGTTTTGCTGCCGCCAATCTACTGCTGTGTTGCATCTAAAAACATCATTGAAATTCATGCAGCTGCAGCTTAAGATCCATTTCTCACCTATATATCCAGGTCTGTAGCTCACAGAACCATAAGCTTGCAGGGTTCTGAAAGATGAGATATTTTTAATAGGATATCATAGCATGTTTCTAGGTAATATAGAACCAACAATAGGGTTTTTTTTACTCATCTCTTGTGAAAATGGCATGAGATGAATCATGTTTGCCTGACTTAAGGGGAGAATATTTTAAAAGGTAAACGGGTTAGATGTTACGTAAAAGATAAAATTTTAGAAAGAATATTCATACCCTACCTGATGGGGATAGTTGTTTAATGGAGTTAAAACCTGGTGACAGGTTCTCTTTAAACAATGCTTCATGTTTTTTTGCCTTTTTTGAAGCTCATTAGCTTCTGTAATTAACTACAGTAAGTTAATGTATAATCATAGGCCTGCACACATTTGTTGGTGTTGAATTTTTTCACGGTTTCAAACGTACTCACTTTTTCTTTCACTTTTTCAGGCCAACTTATGATGATATACCAGAAACAAGCCTTCTTTCTTCTGCTAAAGAAGACAAACTCTTTCATCCACCTTTCCAAACAAATGAATCATCTTCTATTGTACTAAATCAAAGCTTGAACAAAGTGTCTGGAAGTGGTTCAAAGTGTCACAACTACAGTAATATTATATTTACACAGTCTCATGAGAGTAATCTGGAACAAGGTCACACTTCCAAAAGCAATGAACCTCAGAATTCTCTAAATTTCGGCAGTAACGTTATCAGTTGCCAATTATCAGACGTTAAAGCAATAAATACTGTGACCTTAGGCTCTCCTTTCAAGACTCTAAATTTGAATCAGACTTGCCAACAGATGAAAAACAATAGTTTTGAAAAATCTCCTCAATGTGTAGAATCCAGTGACAATAAAGAGCCCTATTATAGAACGGGAAAGAGACACCCAGGGCCCAACGTCGCCACATTTTCAAGCAAAAAATTGTATTCCCAAGGCAGCTGTTATATGACCTCAGGAGTCAAACCTGTAACTCAGGTGGGAAAAGGCAATATTCTCAGGGATCACTGGGTGGATGGAAAGCAGAGAGATGCCACTTATGAGTGTGCTAGATTTAACACCATCAATGACCAAGAGATTCACTTACCACGGGGCAATAAAACAACAGTGGATGACATCATTGATGAAGTCATATGGAAATACTGCTACAACTCCTCATCCAAGGTGCTAGAAGAAAATGATAAAGAAAGTGTTTTATCTTTAAATGTTCAGTCCATTATTGGTAACACCGTGGCCTCCACTCTAAGTTTTAACTGGAATGTTCCACTTCAGTTGGAAGAAGATCAGTCAAAGATGATAAATTTTGATTTCCTCAAGGAGTCTAATGTAAATGTTGATGAAGACTATGAATCAAAACTGAAATGTGTGCTTAGAACAAACCCAATTCATGAAATAGATATAAAGCCTGATCCTGAAGAGGAAATTCTTCCTGCTCTGCCTCATGTGCCTCCATCCTTTGTTGGTAAAACCTGGTCACAAGTAATGCATGAAGATGACTTGAAGGTTGAAGCTCTTGTTAAGCAGTTTAGAAAAGGAAAATTTCATTGCTACTTTGAAGAGGGTCCTTTAATAAATTCTGGTCCCAAGAGGCATCTTAAGAGTAAAGAAAGAGAAAAGAAATGTGAGGTTAAGGTTGAAGGCCCAAAAGAATCTGAATGCATAAATTTGCTACCCTTATTAGACCATCATTCTGATATTGATAGCGTTAAATCAGAAAAACTGTTAAAAGCCGAGCTTCCTAAACCCTGCAGAAGGACGTGGAGACAGGCTTCCAGATGCCAGGTTGTTAAAGTCAGCCACGGTACACAGACTAGTTTGGTCAATTTTCCTGTAGTAAGAAAGAAAGTCCTGAAAAATGAACAGCAAGGAGTTTTTGATTTTGTGGAAGAGAAGACACCAGATATGAAAACTCGAATGTGTGCTTTAAAACTTCCAGAGTCGTACAACAAAATATTAACTCCTTTACAACCCAAAACTATGGTATTTGTTCTTTCCCATCCAGACCTAAAACCAAGTACTGGTAAAGCAGCTTCTGTTCGTAAGAGAGGTCGTAATCAATACTCTACAGATAGTAGAGACTCTGTATATTACAAGTATAAGCAATCCGCTCTGAAGTATTATGATCCTTTAACCAATCGCATCCTGAAGACACCTCCAAGAAACTCCCTGCGAGGAGCGGGTGTTAAGGCACCTTGTGTTCGGAAGTTGTTTCGTGCACTAAGTAGTGATGTCAATGTTGATAACCCAGAGTTTGAGCAAAAGGAATCCAGTAATTCGAAAAAGTCTTTGAGTAGTTGTTCTGCAAGTTCTCTACAGTTTGAATCTAGCACAGGAAAAGATCGAAATTCAAGCATTAAGGGATGTGGATCATCAATGAGCACTGAATATATTGCTACAGCCTGTGTAAAAGGTGGGCATCCTGAGAAGCCTTATGCAAATTTTTCTCTTTCCCCTTTTAATTCCAATTTCACCCAAACAAAGGAAGACATGCAGCATAGTTCCATGATTACAAAATCCATTGTAAAGGCATTAAAACCAAAGAAGGTTATACGAAGAGAGTCTTCTAAACCGTCAACAAGGATAACCAGGGCAAGAATGGAACCCAGGGTTGTAACAAAGTCCAAGGAGAATCCCCATCGGATGGTTAAAAAACTAGTGCAAGGGAAAGTGACTCGCAATAAGAAACCAAGTAGAAAATCTTCCTCAGAAGCTGCAAAGCCAAAAAGGGAAATGGGTCAGAATTTCCAGGCCAGTAGAAAAGGCAGCAGCCCAAAGAGTCAACAGTCTGCAGGGGTCCATAAAAAGGCAGTGAAAAAGTCCCAGTTTGTTTCACAGAAACCTGCAAAAAGAAAGCCAAACCTATCCAAAATGGTGTCAAAAAAGAATACGCAGATAAACTTCCAAGACAAAATTGTTGTAAGAACTCGTAGCAGAGCCTCTGAGGGTCTGGTTCATAGCCCCATGCTCCATCTGAGGAGTAGACACAAAGCTTCAACCACAGACTCTAGTTCTAGGACTATCACTAACAGAATGACGAGAAGAAAATGCAGATGAAGTACTGGACTTTCATTCTAAACACTGTCTGCAGGAAAACGGGTTTATAATACGTTTTTTTTATATTTTTATACATTTTGAAGCTTCAAACTGTTTAAGCTTATTTCAAAGTGATTTTACACATTTTCCATTTTTTTACAACTTAATGTAAAATACTAAATTTTTTTAAAAACAAAACTATATTAACTAAAATAATATAAAATCAGTTGTGCCATTCAATTGCATATTTCAAATAGAATAAAAAACAAGAAAAAGAAATGCACAGCTAATACCAGTGTAGAAAACTCCCCAATATGATCTTACCATGCAAATTTCACATTTCATATAATTACATTCCCTCTGGTGCACCCTAACAGCGATTTTAACCATCGACAGAGTGTTTCGACTTTGGGTCCAGTTACCAGGCTGTGGAAGCTATTTTATTATCTCTTGTAGAGATGGCATAGGTGTAGGTCCTAAAGTAGAAGTCCTTTCCCATAATTTTATTTCTCTGGCAGTGTGGTTTTGGCTGGAATCATTCCTCTGTTAGATTGTGTGTTTTCATAAATTCAGCAAAGACCATATAAATTTGCATTAAAAATAAAATCAGAATCGACATATAAATACAGTAGTGATACAAGAAAGCTATGGCTGTAACCCCTCTAAGCAACAACCTTTACCGGCTCCTTCTCATGAAGGGATATCCTTAGTCACATATAAACTAAACCTAGGTAATGTGAACTACGCCATATTATACTTTTATTTACTTGCAAATGAGCGTTTTGCTGTACCATGTATGTGGGCACAAGGCCTGGTGTAGGGAAGAGTAGTTGGGAGTACTGTTGAGTTTGTCATTGGGATGAATCTGCATTATCTTCACAGTATATTGATCAGCTCACAATTGCAGTTACTGGCCCCGGAGATAAGTGTAACCATGTGTGGTTAGTAGCAGCAGGACTGTGAAAAATGCATTTATTTTAAAGGATGAAGCTTTTTCAAATACAGTAGAGGGAAACAACCTCATCTTGCTGGACTGTTCAGCCCATTCTCACTGGAGTAACATTACAGCAGATGGCTATCGGTTGTGGGGTTGTGGAGAGGCTTCCTGCAAAGAGGAACTGGCTCAGCAGCTTGATGACACAGCCTATTGCATTTGGAAAAGCTGGAATTGGCTTATTAGACAAAAAGAAAGCACATTTGGTCTTCACTGATATAAAGATACACAAACAATATAAAATAAATTAGAACCAAAACTCTATTCTTCTATAATACATTATTTTTCTCAGAATACTTTTTGTCCACTTTTTGATTACTTCTTATCTTTTTATTACTGAAAAAAGGTTTAAAGAAATTAAAATTTGATGACTGGAAACATTTTGAAACAACTGACTGTAATATGGGAGTTGTCTGAATTAAGTGGCCCTCCGACTTCTATTTACTGGGGGAAACTAAAGTTGCCTCTTCCAAAACGGAAGCAGTGATGCTATTTGTAACAGGTTTGGGGCCGGATATTGGTCCCCATCACGGTTTTCGGAATGCACCCAAAGGTGGATTTTCATATTCCAGTGTAATATCTAGAAAGTGCTATTACATGATGCTGCACCTGACAAGTTCCCTTTCATAAAAAACATCACTATGTTTGAAATTGAGAGTTGTACAGGTCATCAGAAATAAGGGCAAAAAAAGAAAAATCTGTGGAGGACCTCTATGGCCTCCGGTGCTTTCTTCTGTCACCTGAATGGGATTGTTTAGCTAGTGCCCTAGTGGTCTCGGTGGTCACTGGTATAGAATTGACACTTGCCCACCAATGCAAGTGGTTGCTTTAGTGGTCACATGCAGAATAAAGAGGATGTCTGCAACGGGATCAAACCACTGGAGCCGGGGGGCCACTTCTTGAATGCATTGGGATGCCAACCTGAAAGTGTATTTTCTGTGTTATAACAAACTCTGCTAAAAGGGGTTTTACCCACATTTGTATCTTTTGACCTAAAGAAGTTCTCTGATGAGGTCCCTCCCCCATGTTTACGTAAGGGGGAGGGATATCCGGAAATACTCAACAAAGATTGTGGTTCCCAGTTCCCTAAAATCAGGAAAACTGTTTATATTTAGAAGTCATTTCTATCAGTATAAATAGACGAAAAGTAATAATGTGGTCAGAGTGTTGTGGAGCACATAGTCATCACGTGTTGACACACAGATCTCTTGTATGGTTAGTCATTTTTGTTTTATATGTTTAGCATTGTAATACCACTGGGTGGCAGCGTTTTCTTGCTCATTCTAGTTTTTTACCTTGGATGTGCTTATAGAGATTAATACTAATGTATTGTCTGGATGATTCCTTTCATCTATAACCATATGGCAAGAAAATATATTTATGAATACAGTATATTTTACTTTAACTGGTTGTTTATGACATTGGACAATTATGAGGTATAGATAATTTTAATACTATGCAAATGTTTGGTATTTGTTTTGATAATATGTTTTACTCTATTTTTCTTTAACATGAATGGGATAATAAAAAAGAATATCTTGTATAAAAGTATTTTGTGGTCATTTTTTAAAAGAATTAAAGGGGTTCTCCAGACCCTGGGTTCCTTTTTGAAGACCCAAAAAGTTTCTATCACGTCAGTGATATATATACACATACTCCCCTCCCAATTAGATCAATAGATCTAATAAAAGTTAGAATTCCCCCTCATATTCCCTATATATCTCCTCTATATAAATATTATTTTGCTTTTATACAACCGTTTTTTTTCATATATTGTACAATGACTAATACAAGAACTAATATATATATATATTATTTATTATATTTTAAAAAACGTTTCTATATATATTTTGTATATATTTTTAAAAAACCTAAGTATATATAAATATTTTGGGCCACCACTTTATATACATAAACACACATACATTTTTTACATATATACTATTAAAATGAGTAAAAGCTTTGCAGTCACGCAATACTCCTCCATCACTACCGTCATATGTACACACAATCACTTTCACAATCGCCATTTGCTTTGATTACTATTGCACATGCGCCACTCTCCACTATCACTTGAAAAATACAAAACAAGTAAATCTTTAAACAATAAAAAGATAAATGTCTGCTGATTTCTGGAGAGATGAATGCAAGCAGGAGACATGAGGCAGCAGATGTGCAATTGTCAGAGATATAATGGCGGTGGGTAAAGGTTAAACGTAGCTGATATCTCCTCTCAAATATGCAGATGATGAGTGACGATGGATACAATTCAGAGACCAGAAGAGGAAAAAGAAGTATTTTATATAAATAGATGTAAACAACAATGCAGCATCCATAGAGCATATAAAGTTATCTAAATGCACTGGGGACATTAATTAGGTAGTCATATTCTTTTACATATGTGCAGTATTTTAGTAATTATATTCTTTTACATATGTGCAGTATTATAGTAGTTATATTCTTATACATAGGGAGCAGTATTATAGTAGTTATATTCTTGTACATAGGGGGCAGTATTATAGTAGTTATATTATTTTACATAGGAGGCAGTATTATAGTAGTTATATTCCTGTACATAGGGGCAGTATTATAGTAGTTATATTCTTGTACATAGGGGGCAGTATTATAGTAGTCATATTCTTGTACATAGGGGGCAGTATTATAGTAGTTATATTCTTGCACATAGGGGGCAGTATTATAATAGTTATATTCTTGTGCATAGGGGGCAGTATTATAGTAGTTATATTCTTGTACATAGGGGGCAGTATTATAGTAGATATATTCTTGTACATAGGGAGCAGTATTATAGCAGTTATATTCTTGTACATAGGAGGAAGTATTATAGTAGTTATATTCTTGCACATAGGGAGCAGTATTATAGTAGATATATTCTTGTACATAGGGAGCAGTATTATAGCAGTTATATTCTTATACATAGGGGCGGTATTATAGTAGTTATATTCCTGTACATAGGGAGTAGTATTATAGTGGTTATATTCTTGTACATAGGGGCAGTATTATAGTAGTTAAATTCCTGTACATAGGTGGCAGTATTACAGTAGATATATTCTTGTACATAGGGAGAAGTATTATAGTAGTTATATCAGAACAAAAAGGAAAAGTCGGTAACAGCTCACACACAGAAGGCAGTGAAGATCCGATATAGTCGTCCCTTGAGACCGGGTGCACGATAACCCCTTGGGCGCTAGTCCGGTAATCCAGGGCAAGTCAAGCTTGAAATGGAGATCAAAAGGGAGGGCAGGGGAACCAGCACAATAGGACTCCACAGATCCGGTTAAAACTTAGTCAAAAATTTTATTCTTCATGTTAAAAAACACACATATCCAAAAGGAAATACATGGACACAGAAAAAAGACAAAAAAATGTAAGACAAAAAACAGCAGCGGTAACGCGTTTCGGACTTCTACATATCAGTCCTTAGTCATACCTGTCGGTGCTCTGGCTCGCATGGGAAATATGTAGTGTGTTAATCCTGAGTCGGGCTGCGAGTTTCCGGTGTGAGACGGCAACGCCTCCTGAATGTGTTTGCGATGTTGTGGGATTTTTATGTCCGGTATGGACGTATTGGATGTGCAGAAAAAAACAAGTTTATACAAGAGGACAAGCATTTTACAAATAACGAGTGGAAAATTGAGGTATTCCTAATAAAAGTACAGTAAATCTTGTTTGTGATTCAAGCCTTTGGGGTAACGGGTCTCTAGGTTTAGGATCCAATATGCTTCTCTGGAGAGCAGGGCTTTCTTCCAATCCCATCCCCTGTTGGGATGTCTAACCTGTTCTATTGCAATGACTGACATGCCACTAGTGGACCCACCGTGATGATCCCTATAATGTTTGGAAATGCCGGATAGATTCCAGGTACTAGTAATAGTAGCAGGATTGGCTCCTGTGATGTGCTCGCTTATGCGGTCCTTTAATTTGTGGACTGTGCAACCCACATACTGTAGATGGCATTTGGAACAATGTATTAAATACACTAAGTGAGTGGACTCACAATTCATGCAAGATTTGATATCATGAACAGTATTTGAGTGAATGGAAGTAAAGGAAGTACTTTTTAGCATAAACTTGCAAATGTTGCAACGGGCACCTCCACAACAGTAGCTGCCCTTGGTTCTGGCCTTCGTGGAAATAAAAGAAACCCCATCAGTTAATAGCCTTCTAAGGATTGGATCATGTTGGAGTACAGGTAAGTGTTTCTTGATAATGTTAGTAATAGCATACAACTGTGTACTATATTGAGTACTAAAAGTTAAGTTGGGTTCCTGATTATGGATGTTATGGATTTTAGGTTGTAAGTATGTAGAACGCGATTTTTTGTTAACTATACCCATGGCCCTTTTACAGCATTTTATGCTATAGTCTCTGTCTTGAAGACGATGGGTAATGGTAGCACATTCTTGTTCGTAATTGCTATTTAGTGTGCATGCTCTTCTGGCTCGTATGTATTCGCCAATGGGAAGGTTCTTAACCATGTGGGGGGCATGACAGCTAGAGGCATGTAGTACTGTGTTGCCAGATGTGCTTTTACGGTACAATGACGTGTGCTCACTATTGGTACTAACATCCCCAGTAAGCAGGATATCCAGGAAAGGGATTTCCCTTTTGTGATAGTCATAGGTAAATTTGAGATTGAAAGAATTTGAATTGATGTAGTTAATGAACTCGATGACTGTCTCCTGGTCCGAATTCCAGACCAGGAGACAGTCATCAATGTATCTACCGTACCAGGAGATGTATTGAGAAAAGGGATTCTGAAAATTAAAGAGACATAGAATTCCCCCTCATATTCCCTATATATCTCCTCTATATAAATATTTAAATATATAAATATTTTGCTTTTATGCAACCGTTTTTTTTTAAATATATTGTACAATGACTAATACAAGCTTCTATATATATTTTGTATATATTTTTAAAAAACCTAAGTATATATAAATATTTTGGGCCACCACTCTATATATACACACATACATTTTTTACATATATACTATTAAAATGAGTAAAAGCTTTGCAGTCACGCTATACTCCTCTATCACGACCATCATATGTACACACAATCACTTTCACACTCGCCATTTGCTTTGATTACTATTGCACATGCGACACTCTCCACTATCACTTGGATACAAAACAAGTAAATCTTTAAACAATAAAAATGTTATTTTGGAAAACATTTTTTTACAGTTGTAAGCAAATGATTGGAGTATTTTTCTGACAAACGATCAAAACAAGATACACAAATTCAAAACATGGTTCAGTCAAATGACAAACAAATGTAAAAAATTTTCCAATAGGGTGTAACCAGTGTTATAGAAATTGCTCTTTTGCTTTTTTTTATTAAAAACGGGTGAGTATTTTTTGTAACATTGACATGGCATTGGAGCTATGTTTTTTGGAAGCTCACTTGAATTAGGTGCCCATTCAAATTGACGTTCCCCAGCAACAAAGAGAAGAAGTTCTATATTTATTTCTGCTGTAAAATCATGCATTTTGGGCTCAACATTTTTGGGCTTTGGGCTATAACTAGAGATGAGCGAACACTAAAATGCTCGGGTACTCGTTATTCGAGACGAACTTTTCCCGATGCTCGAGTGCTCGTCTTGAATAACGAACCCCATTGAAGTCAATGGGAGACTCGAGCATTTTTCAAGGGGACCAAGGCTCTGCACAGGGAAGCTTGGCCAAACACCTGGGCAGACTGTGCCTAATTGAAATCCAACCCCTACTAAATTTTCCCACTTTGGTGTTTGAGGTGGATATGTGTGCCACTAAGAGCTAAACACAACGGTAGCAAGTCCCCCTGCTAATTCCTCACAAAATGGTAAAAGATGCAAATTAAAATAAAAAAAGTAGAACGTTATTGTAGCCCTAAGAAGGGCTGTTGGGTTCTTTGAGAATCACTCCTGCCTAACAGTAAGCTAATAGAACACCCTAACGCTTTCCCTGACCAGCAGCAGCTCTCTCCCTAGCGGCATCCAGACACAGAATGATCCGAGCAGCGCGGGCAGCGGCTAGTCTATCCCAGGGTCACCTGATCTGGCCAGCCAACCACTGCTATCGACGTGTAAGGGTACCACGTCATGCTGGGTGGAGTGCAGAGTCTCCTGGCTTGTGATTGGCTCTGTTTCTGGCCGCCAAAAAGCAAAACGGCGGGAGCTGCCATTTTCTCGAGCGGGCGAAGTATTCGTCCGAGCAACGAGCAGTTTCGAGTACCCTAATGCTCGACCGAGCATCAAGCTCGGACGAGCATGTTCGCTCATCTCTAGCTATAACATTTTTATGACCCAGTCCTTTCTAGCCTTTGAATATTCATAACAGTGTTTTTTTACATCTTCTAATGGAACTTCTCCCATAGTGTATTTACGAGTAGCTTGCACTCTTTCCACATTAAAATTGTGATCTATGATAGCCAATTGAGTATGTGCAACGATGGAATCAAAGTAGATATGCATGCAGTTTGGCCTATATTTCAGAACACTAGCGTGAAACACCTCAAAATCTCCTGTATGGCCAAAGTTAGAAAGGTGACGAATATCCTGTAGAATTGCCTTATTCTCCACAGAGTACTATCTTCCTGTAGACACTTTGTTTCTTTGGGCAATGGTGGGTGGCTGCATTGGTGATACAATTCAGCTTCAGGCCACTCTTGTTTCCTTATTGCATGATGGATGACAGACACCCATTTTTCAACTAGTAGGTCAGGAACCACCACAAATGGCTCTTCAAGGGAGCAATCCATGCTGATTGAGTAGATCAGGAACGTACTTTGGGTGCGGCCAACATTTTTTGACCAATTGATTTTGCCATGTGCCATGCATCAAATTCATGGATTATTTCTTTGTAATTTTTACACAGTAATTTGCTGATTCCAACATAATACCTACAAAGACCCCTTTTTGAAGGAGAGATTGCAAAATTTTGTCAAAGGCCTTCTTTTCGAGAGACACAGAAATAGCTGGAGGAACTAGTTGTTCCGCTGTAAAAGCAATGATTTTTTGGGTTTTCATTTTCCTCATAGTGTAAACTGTATATTTGGGAGAGAAAATTGGGCTGTCTGCTTGGCCATCTCCTGCCACACATATAGCCTTATTAATAATGATGTCATTTTGTTGTAACCTCCAGTAATGATCAATTGTTGGGAATAAGTACTTCTGTTGATGTTCATAATATGCGCTTCCAGAAATGGATTAAAAATTTTGAATTCAGAGCAAATTTGGCCCCCTCATGAGCACACTAGCAGAAAGCAGCAGATATTTGTGGTTGGCTATGCCATATGCAACCAATATGTCCCCTACTACGTTTTACGTCCACGATTATCAGGCTCCCTAATTGTCGTCGACGGAACTAATAAAGTATTTCATTACAGGTTTTACAATATGGACGAGGGATCAAGCTGAGTAGATATTTTAATGCACTTTTAATAACTATATATTTTTTGTCCAAAGCTGGGTTTGATTGTGTTGCAGTTAGTAATTCAAAATGTGACAAATTATCATCTTTTTTATCATCATTTTCTGTATATGATGCCTCTTCTTCAGTGTCCTCCATAATTTGGTCAATAGTGAAAGTAGTGTCATGCTCGTATGCACTTGGAAAGCTCTCTTCCATTACCTCTTCTAAATCTGCTGAAATATTTCTTCTTGAAGGGAGGGAAGAAAATTCTTCCTGAATTGTGGATACAAGCTTCAATTTTTTTTTTGTTGGTAGTCTGATGGATTTACCAAACTGAGAAATGCTTCTTCTAAGTTTGGAGTTGAAGGCATTATTCCTTTTACCGGTGTTGACGTTAGAAAATCAATTTCTGGCAGTAATGCAGCTGTACCTTTTTTCTTTTTTCCTTTTTCAGGTTTTTTTTTTTTGCCACACCATCTGCTGTGGATACTGAAATATTGCCTCCCTTTCCAGCAGTCTCTTTTGAGGGAAATGTAGAACTGAAAATTGTACCAGTGCTTTGCAGTAATGTTGTACCGGGTGCACTTGTGTTGATACCACAATGAGGTCACATTGAATACCAATGGACCTTTGTGGTTCTTTATACAGGTTTTGTCATTGCAGCACGGTCAGATGTCAACACTGGTAAATAAGTGGGGCGCTTGTAAGAGTCAATTGTGGGTTCTGTCTTAATTTGTTGGAAAGCAGTGCATAATCTACATCTAAGAACTATACACGAAGGCATTTTTCTTGATCTGCAAAAAAAGAAAACTAAATTAAATGATAGTAAATGGTAACAAAAAACTGTTATAAATAAGGAACAAGGAATAGTGTAACGTAATAAGAAGAAATAATGTAACGTATGTAATTTATTGCGTATTATTGTAGATAAAATTGGAATACAGTGAAATATAGTTTAAACGAGCGTTCCTTTTTTACCCGGAAAATAGACGTAGTAGAATGCCAATGCTCATTGCCCAGGGGTGATATGGGGTCATGCTCATTGCCCAGGGGTTGATGTGGGGTCATGCTCATTTCCAAGGGGGTGATATGGGGTCATACTCATTGCCCAGGGGTTATATGGGGTCGTGCTTGGTCATGCTCATTGCCCAGGGGTGATATGGGGGTCATGCTCGTTGCCCAGGGGTAATATGGGGTCATGATTGTTGCCAAGTGGTGATATGGGGTTATGATCGTTGCCGAGGGGTGATATGGGGTCATACTCGTTGCCCTGGAGTGATATGGGGTCATGCTCATTGCCAAGGGGTGATATGGGGTCATACTCATTGCCCAGGTGGGGATATGGGGTTATGCTCGTTGCCCTGTGGTGATATGGGGTCATACTCATTGCCTAGGGGTTATATGGGGTCATGCTCATTGCCCAGGGTTGATATTGGGTCATGCTCTTTGCCCAGGTGGTGATATGGGGTCATGCTCGTTGGCCAGGGGTGATATGGGGTCATGCTCGTTGGCCAGAGGTTGATATGGGGTCATGCTCGTTGCCAAGGGGGTGATATGGGGTCATGCTCGTTGCCAAGGGGATGATATGGGGTCATGCTCGTTGCCAAAGGGTGATATGGGGTCATGCTCGTTGCCCAGAGGTGGCATGGGGTCATGCTCGATGGCAAGGGGCTGATATGGGATCATACTCGTTTCCCAGGGTGTTAGAAATAAGTAACTAAAATAGAGAGAAATACTCTTACCTGCCTCCAGCGCTGCAATGTTCACATGTATTCGCAGTGCCTATGCTCTATACTTGAAATGGCATGCGGACGTGTTCACAATTGAAACACGTGAACAAGTGGTCCTGCAGTACATGGAGGAGACCTGGGCAGGTAAAACAGGTTTTTTTATTATCTTTATAATAGACAAATTTCAAATTTCACATAATTATAGCCTATTACTCTATTACATATGAGCAATGATGTTAACAGCCAAAGAACCCCTTTAATAATGCCTAAAGGTACAAAGTGCTTATTTTTCCCTGGTGTGAAGAGGGTTTTCTCTGTATATTGTAACAAATTATCTTCCTGATATGTGAAGGGTATTAACTGTTTATTTTAGCACTTGCCCCTAAAGTAAACTGAACTCTATATGGGTCTCCTCAACAAACATATCCTACCCTCTTAGAAGAACTATTTTAAAAAAGTGCAGAAAAAAAGGTGCCAGGGTTTGTCACAGCTTTATTCTACACACAGTCAAAGCAACAAACAAAAAATGTGGCAGGTTACCTTTAAGAATTAACATCTATGGAAATCTACCACCAAAATCTTTCATGATAAACCAGGGGAACTTGCTTATAGATCCAGGTACTGTGACTGTGGCAATCTCCGTATATTTGTTATCCATATCTTCCTTCCTTCCTTAAAATTTTGACTGACACTTATTTTTCCATACTCAACATCCACAAGACATAACTTTTTAAAACATTTTCATCTGACATATTGTGGGCAGATGAGGACTTATTGTAAGAGTTGTATTTTTCAACTACTTAATCTTTAAAAATTGTCTATTTCGCCACTTTTCTTATTAAAATATTTATGCTGTTCTCCATACAGCATAAAAATATTTAGTTTCTTTAGGAAAAAGCTGCATCTAACTAATCTCCCTTTTATTGTACAAAACAGCATGCCCCCTTACCCTAGAATAGTGATGGAGAACCTTTTAGAGACCTAGGTGGGTATTTATAAGGGCTTCTGCGCCACACCAGTCCACTGGAGTCCACTACTTACTTATTAACAATTTATGTAAGCTAATGTCTATGTTGAAGGGCCTGAAGGGGTCACAGGGGATGGGAGATGAAACTTCATTTGGCAAAGGAAGGCCAAAGGTCCCCTTTCAGGTAGTGTTCAGTCCTTAAAGAGGACCTGTCACCGCGGAAAACCCACAGACCAAATGTGCCCCCCATAATCCTCCCCGCAGCCCCTTTCTCCCTAGCCAATTTTTTTTTTTAATTTCTGTCCAGTAAATTGATTTAAAACGCCCCTGCCAGCGGTCACACTGTAGGAGAAGCCAGCAGCATCGCTGCCGGCTCTTGGTGCCGCTGTAAATAAGCCCGGCTCGGCCACAGCCGCTGACAGTGCTGTTAGTGCGGTGCGGCCGCACCGCAGAGACCCGGCAGCGATGCGATGCAACCGGCTTCTCCTACAATGTGACCGCTGGGAGGGGCGTGCTGGGGGTGTGTCGGCACGCCCCCTAATGAATAACGCTGACTGCCAGCACACCAGATACACGATCCGACCTCTTATTTGGTAAGAGGTCGGATCGTTTTAAATCAATTTACAGCACATAAATTTAAAAAAAAAACGGCAAGGGAGAAAGAAGCTGGGGGGAGGATTATGGGGGGCACATTTGGTGGGTGGGTTTTCCGTGGTGACAGGTCCTCTTTAAGCAATTTCTCTCTACCCAAGGTCCATGTGGCCTCCTGTTCAAGCCTCCCGTAAAGTCCTGGGTGTAGAGTTGAGGGGTCACATGAGATGTCTTAGTAGGTCCAATAGTGTGAAGAGTACGCACAGCTGTATCAGTTGTGGCAAACCAACCAAGGCACACAAGAAAGCGGAATAGATATATTGGTTTGTTCTGAGGAAATCTGTAGTTTATTACCCCCATGTCTACACTAGTTCACAATCCGCACAAGAGAAGTGGCAAGTTCAGAGAGTTTGAGCAAAAAATCAATGAGCATGCAATGCAAGCCAGTTTCCCAGCCTCCCCAAATAAATGTGGTGAGGGTGGATAGTAGAGGGAGGGAAAGTGGAAAGGGATATTATCTCAAATGAATTGAGATAAAATGTTGCACCTCTAAAATTATGTAATGATCCCCTTTTTTCATGCGTTAATTTGAGCGCGAGGAGGAAAGAGTAGCTGGCTGAAATAGAGTTGCAAAAGATCTCTTAGCAGGTAGATGACCATCTAGTGAAGGCTATCACAATGCTATCAGAAGGGGAAATCATCTGCAAGTTCGGACACTACAGTCTGTGCGTTGGAGATGTTCAGAGCTTCAAATTTAAATGTGGTGACTCTTACTATGTCTGTGTTATCCCATATCATTCATAGAAATGGTTACAGGCAGAAAACAAGCGGATTGGGGGCAGAGGGCAACCCTACCTGTGCCATTTGTGAGGAAAGTGTCCTTTTCACCTTCACTGTACTAGGGGAGGAATATAGACTGATGCAGCTGGTCATATGAGGGTCGATCCCCACGTAGTGAAGGGTCTCCTGCATGAAGCCCCAGTTCATCCTATTGAAGACTTTATTTGTGTCCATAGAGAGGATGCATGCTGGTTGGGTGGTAGACAGATTTTTGTTGCAGAGAAAGGAGCAGCTTATTTGGCATTTAACCGTTAAAAAGCGAACAGAAAAGTTTGTGTGCAACCGTTTGCAACCGTGCATTTGCAAGTGTGTGCAGTGATCAAAGTGTGATTTACTATTAAAGGAAGAAGTTCTTTTTTTGTTTGATCACAGCAGTCTAGAGGCCTAAAATAATCGCCATCCAGGATATACAGGTACAACTACGGAATTAGTTGAAACAAATCTTTAAAAACAATTAAAAACCCACAGAAAAGGGTTAAATATCAAAATTCTCCCCAAAAATTAACAAAATTGAAAAAAATTGCATTACACCAAGGTGCCAAAAACAATTGCATAGATACCATACAGGGCTACATCACCTAGAGAAAAGGTCTAAAGATTAGGACACAATAACATATAGTAATGCTCCAACGCGTGTATAATAAAGTAGTAAAGCCCAATAAACAATATCAAAATAAAGACATATATATATGGTAATATAAGATTCTAATTGGGGAGAGCAAATGCCCCACGCGTATCGCCCGGCTCGCGGGCTTCGTCAGGGGAAGCCCCTTAATTTCTATTATTACCCCACCCTTCTATGTTTCTGTGCGGAATTAGATAGTTTATACTGGAACTAGGGAGACAATTGAGGCAATGACCCCTGACAAGGCAACTCGCGCAGTACGTGGGTGCAAGCCAGCCCATGGAAGTTGCACAATGAGAAAGTCTTGTGCAAAAGTGCAACATAACAACGATCTGGCCACAGTCCAACTAGTCAGTGGCTTGCTAGGGTATGTGAATCAGAGGCTGTCAGGAAGTGCAGAGGGGTGAGCCCAGCAGCATAGGGGTCAACACTGATGAGCAAGGCAGAAGCAGATCCTTGTCTAGAGCATCTGGTCTTGGACCCCTGTCAAAGATCAGAGACGTGGATGGAAGAGTCTAGTCAGGTACTGGGACAGCTAAGGATTCCAGGAGGGAGCCGTCAACATTACTGACATAGTGTAGCTTGGGCAGGAGGCTGCTGTTAGTAGAGATCGCAGCTTAGCGCGAACATCTGAACTGGAGCCTTTATCTGTAGAGCTGGAGAGGTAAGTGCCCCCCTAGGTACACTGGCAGTGGAACCAGAGCAGACCGTTCTTGTATCCCCACCATGACATGCCATAGCCATGCCCCTAGGTGTTTCCATTTTTCATGGTTTTCCATTTATTTACATCAATCTAGCATTTTTCAAGAAAAAACTATACTAATCTATATAAAGATCTCTTATCTATACATCTCCTGGAGGGGCACTTACCTCTTGAGTCACTCCCTTCATCCTCATAGACTGTAAGCTCTTGCGAGCAGGGCCCTCACTCCTATTGTTCCATATGACTGTAATGTAATATTATAATTGTAAGTGTCGCTGATTTGTAAAGCCCTACAGAATTTGATGGGGCTATATAAATAAAGATTATTATTATTATTATCCGTAGATTCTGTAGACACATTTATAATATCTATTATTCACAGTGATCAAACTGCCACTCTTGCCCATTCAGGCTCTACTGAATGAGAAGGTACCAGGTATCTCTCCTCGAGTTGGTTCCTCTCTTTCTTTTTTCTTGCCACAAAAATAGCAATCGCCACCTCATGGAAAAAATCCACCGTACCACTTGAGTGGGTCCAAGCCAAGGTGATGTGTATCATGGTGAACAATAGGCTGTATTGTCTAGTCAATGATAAAGAAACTCTATTCCAGGATAAGTGGTAACAATGGATGAACTAAGAGTCCAGAGTTTGAAAATGTCTGCTGTGGACTCCCATCGGGCCATATCCCCCTTCTCCCCACTTCCAGTTACATATTTGTTTTATTTTGATGTTTTATTCAATGTCATGGACATACACATGTCTCTACCACTTTTGCGCTGTAACCTTTTAATATATTTAAAAAAAAACAATAAAGACATTGTGAAATTAGAATTATATAGGGCTTAAGTATGCACTTACTTTTCAAGGTGTGTAATTCTTATACTTTTGTTTCCTCCTTGTGTAATATTGTACAGTTAGTTTGAGAACCCTGTCTTAAAATAGTTCCTTTGAAAACATGCTGCAAAGGAAAGCTCTTATACAAGTCGGTGAAAAATAAAAGATCTGCCTTTTTGGAAGTGAAAAAAATTAAAACAATGCTAAAATGAAATATACCATATAATCTAACCTCTACAAAGCACTGGTTTTTAAAAATCTGATTGCCAGCATACTTTTATAAATTAGGTTCTGGGGGCATAAGTGGAGCACTCCGACTACACATTCCCCACAGTGCTTCCAACCCCCCACAGCCTCCTTATCCCCCATCCCCCTCCTGTGGTCTGCTTCATGATCTGATTGCCTCACCGGAACATAAAACATAAACAAAATCCTACCCGTCAGGGTGCTAACTAAACAGAGTTATTCTAACTCACCACTAGAATACAGCACAGTCTGGGCTGTGTGTGCTCTCCAGCCTCCTGTCAGTGCCAACGCTCTCAGCTCTGCTCAGCAGCCTGATTAGGCTGCTCCCACCACCTGTGTCCAAGGTGCTGGACATCACAACCTCTGCATTAAGGCCTTGCATAGTAGAAAAACCCAGGTGAAACATCACAACCTCTGCATTAAGGCCTTGCATAGTAGAAAAACCCAGGTGAAACATAGCTCCCTTCCAGAGTTAACCCCTTCAGTGTCTCACATACCCTCCCCCTCTGTTTGACCCTGTGGGGGCGAGCACCTTTGGCCATCAGACAGTGGGTACGAGACAAGGCATCGGCATTCCCATGCAGCTTTCCTGCTCGATGTTCTACCGTGAACTTAAAATTTTGTAACATTAGGAACCACCTTGTGACCCTGGCGTTCCTCTCTTTAGCCTGACTCATCCAGGTGAGGGGAGAGTGATCAGTTATTAACGTAAACTGTTGCCCTATCAAGTAGTATCTCAGGGATTCCAGGGCCCATTTGATCGCCAAGCACTCCCTCTCAACTATACTATAGTTCTTCTCAGGGGGTGTGAGCTTGCGGCTAAGGAATGTCACGGGATGCGCCTCACCCTCCACTACTTGGGACAAGACAGCCCCTAAGCCCACGTCAGAAGCGTCAGTCTGCACAATAAAGGTCTTGATGAAGTTAGGGGTGATCAGTACCGGACCCTCACACAAAACAGTTTTAAGTAGCTGAAACGCCCCCTCAGCCTCTTCACTCCATTTTACCATCACAGACCGGTTACCCTTTGTCAGGTCAGTCAGGGGTGCCGCTCTTGTTGCAAAATCAGGAATAAATCGGCGATAATAGCCCACTATTCCTAGGAAAGCCCTCACTTGCTTCTTGCTCACAGGTCATGGCCACTGCTGTATCGCCTCCACTTTATTTACTTGAGGTTTGATGACACCTCGACTAATACGGTACCCCAGGTAATGAGCCTCTTCCAGACCAAGTGCACATTTTTGGGGGATCGCCATCAACCCTGCTGCCCTGAGGGAGTCTATCACTGCTTGTACCTTGGCTAGAAGACCCAATTGTTACTATAGACTATGATGTCATCCAGGTAGGCCGAGGCATATCTCCGGTGAGGTTTTAACACAAGATCCATTAACCTCTGGAATGTGGCGGGAGTCCCATGTAGCCCAAAAGGGAGTACCACATACTGAAATAGCCCCTCAGGGGTAACAAAAGCTTGGGGAGGCCTGTGCGGTAGAATACCTCGAACAGCTCCCTAGCAATGTTTTTGGAGGAGGTGTTTCTTAACGGAATCGCATCTGGATGCTGTGTAGCGTAGTCCAGGATAACCAGGATGTACTGGTGCCCCCTTGTGGATTTTACTATGGGCCAACCAAATCCATGGCAATCCGTTCAAATGGCACCTCTATGATTGGTAACAGGACCAGAGGACTCCTGAAGTGGGACACCGGGCAGTAAGTTGACACTCAGGGCAGGAGCTACAATACCGGTTTACCTCCTCCCACACCCTGGGCCAGAAAAATCTCTGCAGGATCCTCTCTCGGGTCTTCTTAGCACCTAAGTGATCTCCCAGCACATGTTTATGTGCCAAATCTAGCACCAGCCTACGGTGAGATTGGGGTACTACCAGCTGCTCAACCTCCTCACCCTGTATCTGGTCAACCCTGTACAACAATCACCATTCGGGGGTACATTTTGTCAGCGCCTGGTATTTGGAGCACACCATTTATGACTTTAACATTCTCCCGTGCTTTAAACAAGGTAGGGTCCTGGAGCTGTGCAGCCCCAAAATTTTCACAGGAAATCTCAAATTCCGGCATATCGGCTACCTCTTCTTGACCATTGGCCTCACCAGCTAGGACCTCTAGGGGAGAGAATTCATCACCTGGGGTCACCCCTACTTCTGGTGTTGGTACTGTGGCCTCAAAGGGTTCGTGGGGGAAGGCTGGACATATATGATGTCCATCATCTGCAATAGCACCTGAGGTGGGTCTTCGTCTCCAGAGGTCCCAGTACACCGGTAAGTCTCTGCCGATAATAGCCTCATGAAACAGGGTCCCCACCACCCCCACTTCATGGGTGATAGTACCACAAGGTGTATGTAGGTTAATGACGGCAGTGGGATATTCGCGAGTGTCCCCATGTATATATAACACTCCCACTTTACGCCCACTGTATAGTCCAGGATCAACCAACGTTCCCCACACCAGGGTGACCAGACTCCCTGAGTCTAGCAAGGCTTCCACTGTGTGACCACTGATTGTGACCATACACACTTGGGGTTCTGCATCCGTGACCGGCTCGGCTGCCAGAACTGGCCGGGCAAACAGTGAAATTCGCCGGGTCTGGTTGCAGTCCATTGGCTCCACTGACAGGGGACAGTTGGCAGCAATATAGCCCATTACACAGCATCGCCAGCACTGGATACGGCTGTGACCTCTGTCACGAGCCTCGTGACCGTTCTTGTATCCCCACCATGACATGCCATAGCCATGCCCCTAGGTGTTTCCATTTTTCATGGTTTTCCATTTATTTACATCAATCTAGCATTTTTCAAGAAAAAACTATACTAATCTATATAAAGATCTCTTATCTATACATCTCCTGGAGGGGCACTTACCTCTTGAGTCACTCCCTTCATCCTCATAGACTGTAAGCTCTTGCGAGCAGGGCCCTCACTCCTATTGTTCCATATGACTGTAATGTAATATTATAATTGTAAGTGTCGCTGATTTGTAAAGCCCTACAGAATTTGATGGGGCTATATAAATAAAGATTATTATTATTATCCGTAGATTCTGTAGACACATTTATAATATCTATTATTCACAATGATCAAACTGCCACTCTTGCCCATTCAGGCTCTACTGAATGAGAAGGTACCAGGTATCTCTCCTCGAGTTGGTTCCTCTCTTTCTTTTTTCTTGCCACAAAAATAGCAATCGCCACCTCATGGAAAAAATCCACCGTTCCACTTGAGTGGGTCCAAGCCAAGGTGATGTGTATCATGGTGAACAATAGGCTGTATTGTCTAGTCAATGATAAAGAAACTCTATTCCAGGATAAGTGGTAACAATGGATGAACTAAGAGTCCAGAGTTTGAAAATGTCTGCTGTGGACGCCCATCGGGCCATATCCCCCTTCTCCCAACTTCCAGTTACATATTTGTTTTATTTTGATGTTTTATTCAATGTTATGGACATACACGTGTCTCTACCACTATATTTTGCGCTGTAACCTTTTTAATATATTTAAAAAAAAACAATAAAGACATTGTGAAATTAGAATTATATAGGGCTTAAGTATGCACTTACTTTTCAAGGTGTGTAATTCTTATACTTTTGTTTCCTCCTTGTGTAATATTGTACAGTTAGTTTGAGAACCCTGTCTTAAAATAGTTCCTTTGAAAACATGCTGCAAAGGAAAGCTCTTATACAAGTCGGTGGAAAAATAAAAGATCTGCCTTTTTGGAAGTGAAAAAAATTAAAACAATGCTAAAATGAAATATACCATATAATCTAACCTCTACAAAGCACTGGTTTTTAAAAATCTGATTGCCAGCATACTTTTATAAATTAGCCTAAAGGGCTCTGGGGATATAAGTGGAGCACTCCGACTACACATTCCCCACAGTGCTTCCAACCCCCCACAGTCTCCTTATCCCCCATCCCCCTCCTGTGGTCTGCTTCATGATCTGATTGCCTCACCGGAACATAAAACATAAACAAAATCCTACCCGTCAGGTTGCTAACTAAACAGAGTTATTCTAACTCACCACTAGAATACAGCACAGTCTGGGCGGTGTGTGCTCTCCAGCCTCCTGTCAGTGCCAACACTCTCAGCTCTGCTCAGCAGCTTTATGTAGCCTGATTAGGCTGCTCCCACCACCTGTGTCCAAGGTGGTGGACAACACAACCTCTGCATTAAGGCCTTGCATAGTAGAAAAACCCAGGTGAAACATAGCGCTCATCCACAGTTAACCCCTTCAGTGTCTCACATACCCCCCCCCCCCTCTGTTTGACCCTGTGGGGGTGAACATCTTTGGCCATCAGACAGTGGGTACGAGACAAGGTATTGGCATTCCCATGCAGCTTCCCTGCTCGATGTTCTACCGTGAACTTAAAATTTTGTAACATTAGGAACCACCTTGTGACCCTGGCGTTCCTCTCTTTAGCCTGACTCATCCAGGTGAGGGGAGAGTGATCAGTTATTAACGTAAACTGTTGCCCTATCAAATAGTATCTCAGGGATTCCAGGGCCCATTTGATCGCCAAGCACTCCCTCTCAACTATACTATAGTTCTTCTCAGGGGGTGTGAGCTTGCGGCTAAGGAATGTCACGGGATGCTCCTCACCCTCCACTACTTGGGACAGGACAGCCCCTAAGCCCACGTCAGAATCGTCAGTCTGCACAATAAAGGTCTTGGTGAAAAGAGGGGTGATCAGTACCGGACCCTTACAAAAAACTGTTTTAAGTCGCTGAAACGCCCCCTCAGCCTCTTCACTCCGTTTTACCATCACAGACCGGTTACCCTTCGTCAGGTCAGTCAGGGGTGCCGCTATTGTTGCAAAATCAGGAATAAATCGGCGATAATAGCCCACTATGCCTAGGAAAGCCCTCACTTGCTTCTTGCTCACAGGTCATGGCCACTGCTGTATCGCCTCCACTTTATTTACTTGGGGTTTGATGACACCTCGCCCAATACGGTACCCCAGGTAACGAGCCTCTTCCAGACCAAGTGCACATTTTTGGGGGTTCGCCGTCAACCCTGCTGCCCTGAGGGAGTCTATCACTGCCTGTACCTTGGCTAGATGACTCTCCCAATTGTTACTATAGACTATGATGTCATCCAGGTAGGCCGAGGCATATCTCCGGTGAGGTTTTAACACAAGATCCATTAACCTCTGGAATGTGGCGGGAGCCTCATGTAGCCCAAAATGGAAACATACTGAAATAGCCCATCAGGAGTAACAAAAGCTGTCTTCTCTTTAGCCCTATCAGTGAGGGGTACCTGCCAATACCCTTTCGTCAGGTCAAGGGTGGAGAAGAACCTAGCCCTTCCCAGCCGCTCTATCAACTCGTCAACTTTGGGCATAGGGTAGGAATCAAATTTAGATACCGCGTTCAACTTCCTAAAGTCATTGCAGAACCGTAGTGAACCATCAGGCTTGGGAATTAATACAATAGAACTCGACGAGTCACTTTTAGACTCCTCGATAACCCCTAGGTCTAACATCTGCCTGACTTCTTCGGATATGGCTTGCCGGCACGCTTCAGGGACCCGGTGGGGTTTTTTGCCAAGAACTTGCTCTCGACGGTGGGCACAAGAACTAACACTCTGTCACCTGGGTTAAAGGTCCTGAGTCTGGCTGATCTATTGTAGACCCTACGCTGGGCCTCTTCGCCATTGTCATGTGTTCCTTTACAAGGGGCATCACCGCCGCTATGCAATCCTGCATAAGGGAGACGTGTTCGATCACACTATGGTGGGGGGGTCCTTTCCTGTTCCCAGGTCTCCTTAGCTACGTCCAGGAGCCCACGTGGGGAACAGCCATATAATAGCTCAAAGGGTGAGAAACCCATGGAAGACTGGGGAACTTCACATATGGAAAACATCAGATAAGGCAACAAACAATCCCAGTCCTTTCCATCTTTGCTGACCACCCTCTTTAGCATCCCCTTCAAGGTCTTGTTGAACCTCTCGACCAGGCCATCTGTCTGAAGATGATATACAGAGGTGTGGAGCTGTTTAACCTGCAGTAATTTACACATCTCCTTCATTACTCTAGACATGAATGGGGTACCCTGGTCAGTCAAGATTTCCTTGGGGAGGCCTGTGCGGGAGAATACCTGGAAAAGCTCCCTAGCAATGTTTTTGGAGGAGGTGTTTCCTAACGGAATCGCCTCTAGATACCGCGTAGCGTAGTCCAGGATAACCAGGTTGTACTGGTGCCCCCTTGTGGATTTTACTATGGGCCAACCAAATACATGGCAATCCGTTCAAACGGCACCTCTATGATTGGTAACAGGACCAGAGGACTCCTGAAGTGGGACACCGGGCAGTAAGTTGACACTCCGGGCAGGAGCTACAATACCGGTTTACCTCCTCCCACACCCAGGGCCAGAAAAATCTCTGCAGGAGCCTCTTTCGGGTCTTCTCAGCACCTAAGTGATCTCCCAGCACATGTTTATGTGCCAAATCTAGCACCAGCCTACGGTGAGATTGGGGTACTGCCAGCTGCTCAACCTCCTCACCCTGTATCTGGTCAACCCTGTACAACAGTTCCCCAACAATCACCATTCGGGGGTACATTTTGTCAGCTCCTGGTATTTGGATCACACCATTTATGACTTTAACATTCTCCTGTGCTCTAAACAAGGTAGGGTCCTGGAGCTGTGCAGCCCCAAAATTTTCACAGGAAATCTCAAATTCCGGCATATCGGCCACCTCCTCTTGACCATCGGCCTCACCAGCTAGGACCTCTAGGGGAGAGAATTCATCACCTGGGGTCACCCCTACTGCAGGTGTGGGTACTGTGGCCTCAAAGGGTTCGGGGGCCAAGGCTGGACATATATGATGTCCATCATCTGCAATAGCACCTGAGGTGGGTCTTCGTCTCCACAGGTCCCAGAACACCGGTAAGTCTCTGCTGATAATAGCCTCATGAAACTGGGTCCCCACCACCCCCACTTCATGGGTGATAGTACCACAAGGTGTATGTCGGTTAATGACGGCAGTGGGATATTCGCGAGTGTCCCCATGTATACATAACACTCCCACTTTACGCCCACTGTATAGTCCAGGATCAACCAAAGTTCCCCACACCAGGGTGACCAGACTCCCTGAGTCTAACAAGGCTTCCACTGTGTGACCCATGATTGTGACCATACACACTTGGGGTTCTGCATCCGTGACTGACTCTGTTGCCAGAACCGGCCGGGCAAACAGTGAGATTCGCCGGGTCTGGTTGCAGTCCATTGGC
>CM033648.1:51027540-51179607 GCA_019512145.1 Engystomops pustulosus | reverse complement strand
GCATCGCCAGCACTGGATACGGCTGTGACCTCTGTCACGAGCCTCGTTGGGTGTCTGTGTATCCATAGGTTTTGGTGGCCTTGTCACTGGTACTGCTTCATGCAGGAGAGACAAGTAGAAAATCCTCCGTAGCCCGATATCTCTCTACTAGTTCCTCAGCATCGGTGGGACCAGCCTGTCCAACCCATCGTTGGACCGAGCGTGCCAAGAGAGCGGGTGAACTTGTCAAGAACAACTCTCTCGACCATCTGTGCTGGGGTGCAGTCCTCCAGTTGTAGCCACTTCCGGACAAGATGGATCAGGTCATGCATTTGGGAGCGCGGGGGTAGTTTTTCCGAGTAAGCCCACTGGTGGACTCGGCTGGAACGAACTGGTATGGTGACCCCAAGACGAGCCAGAATCTCTGCCTTTAGCCGGGGGTACTCACGGGCCTCCTTCTCACTCAGGTCATAGTAGGCCTTCTGAGATTCGCTTGTCAGGAACGGTGCCAGGACATCTGCCCACTGCTCAGCTGGTAACTCCTCTCGCTCAGCTACTTGCTCAAACACCGCGAGATACGCCTCCACGTCGTCAGTCACCGTCATTTTCTGTGAGGCTTTTTGCACTGCAGCCCGTGCGGAACGCTGGACAACCGGGTACCCTTGCACACCAGTATGGGACCCCTCAGTAGCCGTCGCTTGCGGTGCTGCCATAATGCCAGAAAACTTTTCCATTGGGACCGGCCTGTCCAACCCATCGTTGGACCGAGCGTGCAGAGAGTGGGTGAACTTGTCAAGAACAACTCTCTCGACCATCTCTGCTGGGGTGCAGTCCTCCGGTTGTAGCCACTTCCAGACAAGATGGATCAGGTCATGCATTTGGGAGCGCGGGGGTAGTTTTTCCGAGTAAGCCCACTGGTGGACCCGGCTGGAACGAACTGGTATGGTGACCCCAAGACGAGCCAGAATCTCTGCCTTTAGCCGGGGGTACTCACGGGCCTCCTTCTCACTCAGGTCGTAGTAGGCCTTCTGAGATTCGCCTGTCAGGAACGGTGCCAGGACATCTGCCTACTGCTCAGCTGGTAACTCCTCTCGTTCAGCTACTCGCTCAAACACAGTGAGATACGCCTCCACGTCGTCAGTCGCCATCATTTTCTGTGAGGCTTTTTGCTCTGCAGCCCGTGTGGAACGCTGGACAACCGGGTACCCTTGCACACCAGTATGGGACCCCTCAGTAGCCGTCGCTTGCGGTGCTGCCATAATGCCAGAAAACTTTTCCATCATCAGCTGGAACATGGCTTGGGACTCTTCCTGCTGCTGCTGGAGCATGGCTTGCTGTTGGCGGGACCTCTCCTCCTGTTGCTGGAACATGGCTTGCTGCAGCTGTCGATTAGCTTGGGACTCTTCCTGCTGCTGCCGGGACCTCTCCTCCTCCTGCTGGAGCATGTCCTGCTGCAGCTGCCGATTAGCTCTGGACTCCTCTTGCAGGTATTTACCTGCTGCAGCTGCCGATTAGCTCTGGACTCCTCTTGCAGGTATTTAATAAAGTCCTCCATCTTGGCTTTATCCTGCAATTTGCCTGCTGCTTTCACCCAGGCCCTGCAATGTTGCAGGATGTAGTGAGCTTTTTCAGGTGTGTCTTTTGAACTGCCCGCATCCTCCAGCATATGTGGGAGATTTGGCCCAGTAGAGTCCGTGGTAGCGGTGATTTGTGATGCAGTCCAAGAGAGTGACACCAAAGTTTAGTCCAAAACAGGTCTCGCCTGCATTTATTCCAGGAGCTGGTACAAAATAAAACAGCCTTCACGTTCAGGCATAAAACATAAACAAAATCCTACCCGTCAGGGTGCTAACTAAACAGAGTTATTCTAACTCGCCACTAGAATACAAAATAAGTCGCTGCTCCCAGCACAGTCTGGGCTGTGTGTACTATTCAGCCTCCTGTCAGAGCCAACGCTCTCAGCTCTGCTCAGCAGCTTTATGCAGCCTGATTAGTCTGCTCCCACCACCTGTGTCCAAGGTGCTGGACAACACAACCTCTGCATTAAGGCCTTGACCCAGGTGAAACATACCGCCCATCCACAGTTAACCCCTTCAGTGTCTCACACTGTATAATTGTAATTTATGCAGAATTACCATTAAAATCAGTCTTATGAGTGCAACCACAAAGCTGAACATAATGTTAAATAACAATAACCTGAGGCTGGGTTCACACGTGGTGATTGCATTGCATTTCAAAACACACAGGACTCCTTTTGCATTTACTAAATGTGATACAAACACAATCTTAATTAAATAGGTGATCACAGGAGGAGTCTGTGCATTATGAAAAACAACCAGAACGCAATAGCCACGTGTGAATGCTGCCTCATATGAAAAACAACCAGAACGCAATAGCCACGTGTGAATGCTGCCTCATACATGACATGGCCAGTATGTGACCTCACAGCACCCAGTAGCCAGAGTAGCAGCCTGAAGGCCCCAACAAACAGCCCAGTGCCCTATCCTTTTTGAGACATCTATACAGTTTTTTGTTTCCCTCTATAAGTAGGACAGGTCACCTGTATATTTTGCTGAGATGTATGTTGGTAACTGGGAAATATTATGAGAACATTAGGTATAGGAATTCATTCCTTATCAGCACTTTTAAAATGCAGAGCCAGCAAATGTAAATGTACTTGTTCTCCAGGTTTTCTTGTAGTTAGGAATTTACAAACCTACATTGTTCTAATGGCCGATAGAGTAATGTTGATGTTTTGAGGAGGCTGAGGTTTCACTTTTCTTGGTCACATCTAATCCAGTGAAATTAAACCAGGGGGTTGTAGACAACTACCTTTTTTTAATCGAAAATGATTTAATTAACTCATATATGGACATATAAAGCCCTGTTAACTTCATAGATCCAGAAGGCACAACACATTCAAAACCAGAACCATGTTTAATACAGCACCAGTGCCAAGATCATACCATAGATACAGCTCCATAACCAAGTTCCATACATATATAGCAAAGCCCAATACGTACAATAAATACAGCAGTAAAACCACGTTCGTACATATTTACAGCAACAGAGCCAAGTTCAGTATATAAAAACATGGTGCAAATTTGCAGCTCGGCAATACAATAGAACATGATACCTCCTTTCACTCCTGTGTCCGGCCGCACAATGCGAGTGCGCATGCGCTGTCACGGAGACCTACGTCACCGGATGTGACGTCACTGGGTCACGTGAACCTGCCGATCATGTGACCGCATGGGCGCTGCCATGAGCTCGGAGCCGACACAGCAAGCGGGATTGCGATATATCAAACAGGTATTTAATAATACTAAATATATAGATAATAATAATATATCAAACCCAGCTAAGTACATAAAGATACAAAAAACTCAATATTTTTTTCACAGAGCTTGTGAGTGCAGAATTGTGAGCTCATGTGTAAGGGCAGCACTTTCTGTCAATCCAATTATTTCTGATTGAAGGATTCTCTTTTATCTTCTACCCACTCCCAATTTCAACTTCTGCCAGCCACTATTCCTTCTGGCATCAACGTCTCTATCTTCTTATGATAAACTTAAAGAGAACCCATCAGGCAAATTAACCCCCTAAACTAAATATATTTTCATAAACTGCCATTAGAAAGCATTGCCTCTATCCCTGCATTGTCGCTCTACATGCCTGTAAACCCAAGCAATGAGGTCCTAAAGCTGTATGCAAATGACCTGTGAGATGTCCAGTGAGTCATTAGAATATTCAAGCTGTCCAGCTTATTCATGAGTGGATGTCACAGCCACACCCCCCAGTGCTTGACTGACAGCCTGTGTAATGATATGAGGTACAATGGTGTAATGGCTCCTCCATGTGCTTCCTGGTGCTGGCCACCACCCCTGCAGCCTGTGTGTATAGGAGAGATACAACAGCTCCAGGCAGCCATGTTATAGCAGAACATGTCAGGTACTTGTGTAGCTGATGTCTGTGTATCACACATGTGTATAGGAGGACAGAGCATGTCAGCAGATAAAGCACAGACACTAGCAATGCTTTACTATACATTACACACAGACATGAGCAGGGGGAGGGGAGGGGAGGGGTAACAGGGGTGACATCACTGCCTCTGACCATGTGACCAACCTGATTTACCTAATAAAGAAAAGAGGATTTTATAATGATTAATGTATGAATTGACTAGATAAGGCTGTGATGGAATCCTTGTGAGCTGCTCCAGCAGGTAGAGGTGACAGAAATAGTGACAGAGACCTGATGACAGGTGTCCTTTAATACTGCTCTGTTGTTCCCTTAGTGATCACTACTATGTCCCTACAGTAACCAATATATTAACATTCCCCTCACAGGAGTCAATATAGTAACTGTGCCCCCAAACAGTAACCAATATACCGGTAGTCAAAGTGCCCACCAACAGAACAGTAGCTAATCACAGTGCCTGCAAATGGTTCACAGCGCCTCCACACCGAAGCCAATAGTCACAGCAGCAAACCCAAAGTAGGGAGTAGTCACAACAGCAGCTCTGGGCAACGATAAGTCAGTTGCGAACAGTCACAATGATGCCTCCAATAGCCATTAGTCACAGTGAAGTTTCATGTAGCCACAATAATGACCCTAGCATACACCAGTCACAGTGATGCCCCCAGTAGCCACAATAATACCCCCAATAGCTAGTAGTCCCAGTGATTTCCCCATTAACCTTCAGTCACAATGATGACCATATTAGCCTTCAGTCACAGTGATGTCTCCAGTAGCCAGAAGTCAGAGTTATGGCACACAGTAGCTAGTAGTCTCAGTGATGACCCACAGTAGCTAGTAATAATAATAATAATCTTTATTTATATAGCGCCATCAAATTCACAGTGATGCCCAACAGTAGCTATTAGTCACAGATTTTAACAATAGGCTTGCCGAGCCATGGTGGGCCAGTCGGATTCCACCCCAGGGTAACTTACAAGTCCCCTGTTCCAGAATTGACTAGCTGGTCACCATTGTCACTGGTCTTTGATGGCTTCTTGTGATGTTCTGTTCCAATCAGTGATATAAAGTGGTAAATGTGTAAACCTTATAAGAAAGGTAGAGAAGATGTGAACATCAATGTTCTAGATCTGTCAGCCAAGGACCAGAGACAAGAGGTTAGTGAAGAGGGGAATAATGGGGGGTATGGTTTGTGGCGGGTGATAGGAAGACCCCACTGTTACAACCTTTAATACACAGCGGTGTCAACTCACAGAATAAAACAAATTAACTAAGTAACTTTTCAAAGGCAATAGGTTTGGTATCAGTGGCGTAACTAGAAGCTGAAGGGCCCCAGTGAAAAGACCGTGCCAGGCCCCCGACTAAAATGTATGGTTTATAGTAAGATAGTCTTCTCATATGGGAAAATGACATCATAGGGGCCCCCTAAACCTCTTGGGCCCGGGCACGACTGCAACCTCTGCACCCCCTCGAATTACGCCCCTGTTTGGTATGTCAAATGGGAGACCTTTTTTTTTTTTTTGAGGAACAGTATGATATTGTAGGCATGGTATAAACATGGCTGAATGAGACTCATTACTGAGGGTTTTACGGGGTAGCTACAGTATATGTCATAAATACATGATATATGGGAGTAGTGTGGTTTGCTGACCCCTTTCCCACAACGTGGCCAAATGTAAAGTTGGTTATACATGGGGGCTACTCGCTAGGCCTATGGGTTTGCACAGCAAACTCTCCAGTCAGCTGGTTTGCGGTTAGATTCTCAGCATCCTTGTCACGGCCACGGGTGGCCCTGCGACCCATACCCCGGGTTGCAGGTGCACTCGTGTGCCTTACTCTGCCCCCAGAGCCTGCTGTCCAGCCAACTTACCAGTCTTGGCTCCAGCGGCGGTCCCCTGCGATGTGTGTGCCGGCTCTGTAAAATTTAAAGGGCCAGCGTGCTGATAATTGGCGCCTGGCCAGCTGCCTTCCCTGATAAATTCCAGCCCTTTCCTGTGTCCCCTTCCATATCTTTCAGCCAATGCCATAGAGTAAGCTCCCCTGTGATATATCTGAGTATTCCTGCGTACCTGGTTGTTCCTGTTCCTACGTTTCTGTGTGTTCCTGCTCTTGAGTTCCCATATTCCTGTGTCCCATGTTCCTGTGTGTTCCTGTTCCTACGTTCCTGTGTTCCTGTTCCCATGCTCTTCTGTGTTCCTGCAATCCTGTTCCCGTGCTCCTGTGTGTTCCCACTTTCTTTTGTTTCCATTTCCCTTCTGCCTTGACCTCCCATTGCTGACCCCGGATTGGACTTGGTCTTGCATCTCTGCCACCTACCCTGACCCTGTGCCTGCACCTGACCACGAGACTGTCTCCTGCAAAGGTACCTCAACCTTGGCTGCCACCGCGGGCTAGTCTCAACTGTGGAACGACCTAGTGGAGCAAGACCATCCCGCTTTGCGACGGGCTCTGGTGAAGACCAGGTGCCAGTTAGATTCAGGTCCCAGGTGTCGGCTAGTACCACCTCCCGCGGTGGTCCAGAGGATCCACTGATCCCGAACCCCGACAGTAAGATCCGGCCATGGATCCCGCCATGGTTCCGCTACCTATTTGGTCCGGTCTTACCACTATCGTGGCTCATCAGTCCTGGCAGATTGCTGCACAAGGTGAACAGATGGGACAAGTCACCGCCATATTGCAGCAATTGATGTGTCAAGTGTCAAGCTCCTGCGGCCCCTCCTGCTGCTCCTCCTGCTTCGGTTAGCCTGCCTGCTCCTGAACCTAGGCTACGTTTATCTATGCTCGATAAGTATGAGGGGGACCCCAAGCGGTGCAGGGGCTTTATTACCCAGCGCTCCCTGCACATTGAACTCATGCCATCTCAATTTGTCACAGAGCGATCCAAGGTGGCATTTATCATCAGTCTCCTCACCGGGAAGTCCCTGGCCTGGGCTACCCCTCTTTGGGACAGACACGACCCGGTCATGGCTACTCACACAGCATTCCTGTTCGAAAGGTTGATTTAGCTAGAGAAAGGCTTGCTCAGTGTATGATCACTTTTTAACAAAACTTCTGTTCTAAGTACTGGCTTAGACAATTTACTTCCTGTGATGCTGCTGCCTATGGCCATGAGACAGCTACAAAGCACATTACTAAATGTTGGTAACAGAGCTCAGATTAGATAGCAAATCCCATAAATGCAGACAGAAAATGAAATATAAATATCTTAAAAAAAAAAATAAAAAATGAGTAAATAAAATCAAATTAGAAAAAAATCTAACATTTGTTTTGTTATCTGCTATTAAGTATAAAGCTGGGCGCAGGTTTATTGAGTCTGTTCTTGATGACAGGTTGCTTTTAATAACACTATATCACTACTACTAATAATAATAATAAGAATGGCCTAAAATAACAGGGTTGTTTACTGAGGTTTAAAAATTTAAATAACATTCCTAGTGATAAATCGTTAACAAACCTTGTTTTTATGTGAATGACTTATGATCTATTATTATTTTTATTAATTAATGCCGTCCTTGAAATTCTTTGCCCACTGCTGGGAATATGCATTTATATATTTCATAGTTTCATAAACTGATCGATTCAAAGAGCAATCTAAACATATAGCTTTAAATAATGGATGAAGTTTCAGATTATAAATGTAGCAGGATCAGCAAATATGATCGCATCTATTAATTATTGCTCTCTGCTTCATGTGTCATCTTCTTGAGACAGTGCTCTCTGCTCAGTCATAGTCTGGTATAAAGGACTTATCAGAACAAGAATAGATTTATTCTCCAGAGTAGTTTGTTCAGCAATCATATGTTTATACATCATAGAACCAATTCAGATAATTATAAATCGTTATTTGACTTCATTATGAATAGTATTGTATATAGAGATGGGCGAATTGATTAGAACGAAGTGGAATTCGATACGAATTTCACAGAAAATTCGATTCATCACGAATCCGAAGTTTACGCTGATACATTTTTTTTTTTACTCTTTTTTAGTTAAATGGGCGCAAGCACAGCGTGTTACATGGGGCAGAGAACTTTGGGAAGGAGAAAGGAACACCCTCGATGACATGCTAAAGTTCAGAGCAAGAAATACATGTCGAATCCACAATGTTTATAGAGTGATTTTCGCTTCAATTACAGGGTGTCCGTTGTAGGGTTTCTGTATAACGCAAATTCCAATACTTTTTTGTTGCTAAAGTTGAGTGCAAGAAATATGTGTCAAATCCACAAAGTTTATTAACTACTATGTCAGACAGAGGGGGCAGGTGGATCAGGCACAGGTCGCAGCACAGTAAGGGGACGTCGCAACAGGGGTGACTCTATGAGGCCAGAACGGCAGTGTGTTGATCAACAACCCAAAGGTTTTTGATTGGTTGAGTAGGTCACCTTTTAAAAAAAAATTTTACCATTATTTTAGATCCTCCAGGGTAATTTAATCCTGCAGGGTCCGATTACTAATACTATATACTGCAATACTAAGATATTGCAGTATATAGCTGTTTTACAATGATTTTTGATAGCCTGCCCTCTTGTGGCTATTAGAAATCATTGCAGCTGGCAAGCCTACGAGTCTCAATGAGACTCTAGGCTGCCATAGCAACAGATCGCCGTCCTCCGATGACGTTCCAGGGGGCAGCGATCGGGCATCCAAGATGGTGGCCGGCATTTAACAGGTTAACTGCACCGACCGCGGCAGTGGCAGGCGGGTGTTGGCTATATTATACAGCTGTTACCCGCTGTGTATGGAGAGAGCTCCGCTCGTGAGCTCTCTCCATACACCCCTTGCCGCATCATAACGATGTAGTTCGTCCTCAGTCGGCAAGGTGTTAATGATTTTTCTCTTTGTTTTTTAATGTTATTATTTCAAGTATTTCCCATAGCCCATTGTGGGCAGCGCGATTCACCGTATCATAGCAACCATTTTTCAGCCCTCTAGCCCTTACTATCCCCATTTTACAACTCTTTTTGGGTGTTAAAATTCGGGTGACCATTGACTTCAATGAGGTTTGTGTTCTGGTCAAAGTTTGAAGCTTGAAGTTTGGCTCCTGAACCAAATTTTGTGGCGATTATTCAGATGAATAAAACCTGTTGGATTTCTGCAAACTCTCTAATCTCTCCTGATGGTATAAATGTATATGTGTGTGTTGGGGGAGTCAAACTGAGCTGATAAGTAATTAATGGTTTGAAGGGGGTTTAGTCATTTTTAAAAGTTTGTGTGGGAGCTATTGCAGAAATGTTTGTGCAACAACTAGAGAGTTTTTTTAATGGGTTTCGTATTTTTTGGACTATAGAATGCACCCCAAATTTGGTCACCAAAAATGGTAACTATTTATTGTAGGTCTTTACATAAATATTTATGTAAGTCTTTCTTTGCCCATACAAAACCTATGGAAAAAACTATGCAAAGTTCCACTGTCTATTTTAGAGATATAGACCGCTCAAATAGTCAGGAGAGGCACAAACTTTTATTCAGAAAAGTCTATTGGATTTTGAGAACAAGTCCAGTGAGCCCTTTGAGCCTTAATGACATAAATTGTATGGGAGTATGTTAATTAGAGATGGGTGAATTGATTCTAAGTGGAATTCGTTTAGAATCTCAGGAAAACTTCGGTTCTGCTTGAATCCAAAGTTTTCGGTGATTTATTGGAACAAATTTTTTTCCCCCGTTTATTAGCAAAAAGGCCGTGAAGACAACATGTTACATGGGGCAGGAAGAAGAAAGGGAAACCCTCGATCACATGTGCAGACATGTAAGCCAGTCAGTGACTGGCTGGCTTATGTGATGTCACAGCCCTATAAAAACTGATGGCCATTTGCAATCCCGTTATTTCACACTGCATGTGCTGTCTCTAGCGTCTAGCTGCTTGTACTCAGTAGCTAATGGAGTGATTTTTGCTCAAAGTCAGGTGTGTCAGTTTTTGGGGTTCTGTATTCCCCAAATTTTATTTTATTTTGTTGCTAAAGTAGATATCAAGAAATCCGTGTCAAATCCACATAGTTGCTGGAGTGATTTTTTTCTAAAGGCCAGGGTGTCAGGAGAACCCACTTGTCCCCCCGTAATGTGGAGAGACTGACCTTTGTCAGGACCAATCAAGCATGGATTGGCCAGGATTTCAACACACCAATGCCTTATGCATCAGATTAGATCAGCCATGACACCTCCCCCAAGCATGAGAAATGAGTCTGGATTCTAACTACCTGCCTCAGCCACTATTCTGATGCTGCCACCCGCCTGATGCCACACATCTGCTGCCAGTTGCTCCATCAGCATCCCACCACCTTTACCAGGGACTGGAATAGTCAACCACCTCCACACTCTGCCATTGTGCCATACTGTGGCCTACCATGTTGCTGTCACCACCAGAATTTTTCATTGTGCCACTCTTTGCCCTCATGCTGCTGCTACTGCTGCCCACCCACCGACACTGTGATTGTGCCACTCTCTGACCTCCTGCTGCTGCTGATGCACCACCTCCACACTTTATCATTGTACCACTCTGTGGCCTACCATGTTGCTGCCAGCTAAAGAATTTGTCATTGTGCCACTCTCTGACCTCATGACGCTGCTGCCACCATTTCCACACTCTGTCATTGTGCCTATGATGGTCCTGCCACCTCCATAATTTGGAGGTTTGTGTGCCACTCTGTGGCCTACTCATGCTGCTGGCAACTGACCGCTGTCTCCCTGGGACACCCTGTGATTTCCATAATGCTGTTTTCGACCTCCACCACTCTATGACGTTGCCACTATGTTTGGTTTTCCCCTTCATTTCAAAATCGAAATCGAATTTTGTGGGAAAATCCAGCGAATCGAATTTTTTTAAAATTCGCCCATCTCTAATGTTAATAATTAGTACCAAATAAACAAACAGAGCGCAAAAAATCAAAGCAAAAAAAATACTATGCAAATACTTTTTGATATTATAACATATTATGGTATAATAATCCAATCCATGAATCCAATAAGTTTCAAAAATAATATGCAATGCATGTAATGTCTTTCATATGGATGAAAATCTTTTCATAAAGTGCAACTAATGTATAAAATGCATGGACTGACAGAAATCTAGACAATCACAAAGCTTTGATCCTTCGACCTTTGTCTCCTTGACAACAATTGTGTCCACACACAAAACCCCAGTTACTAATATTTAACTTCTGAGCGTTACAATGATTTTTTTTATCCACAGTACACAGTTTACTTTGTGCCATCATACTTCTAAAACTCAGTTTGATAAACATAATTAGAATGTTCTAGCACTGGGAGTCTTTTCATTAATGAGGTCATCAAGTTCCCTTATTATTCCTGTTAAAAGATATAAATTTGGTACACATGAAAAAAAAATGGAAAAATACATTCAATGCAGGCAGACATTAAGCATATGGCATGTCAATTATGTCGTTTAGAGCAAGAAATTCTGCATAATTTTCCATTCTACTTGAAGCATATTTATTTGTAATGTACAATATGTATACATTATCGTTCAAGGTTTCAGCATTTTGTTCAGAATTAAAAGAGGAATTAGTGAAATGGTAAGAAAAAAGATGTAATATATTTTCCATGTGAACCAAAATGCATGTTGATATTGTTAACCCCTTAACAACATAGAATGTACTATTCTGTTACATTGCAATTAAGGATGTGGGGAGGTGCAATTGGTTGGCACATTGGAGGCAGGATGTAATAATTTACTGCAGCATTCTAACAATCTACTGTAAATATAGTAGTACTACTGTATATTGTATTAGTAATCATACCTTTTATAGGTTTCAAACTCCTTAGGGGGCTGAAAATAAATAAAGTTAAAAAAGGTTAAAGTTAAAATTACCCCCTATCCCTAGAACTTATGTAAAAGTAAATACACTTCAAGCACATAGAAATATTTTCTGTTTTGCCAAATCTGAAAACATCAGATTTATTCAAATGTAAAAAATAATAATCCATTGATGTCAAAGCCATAATTTCAAAATCCTCACTTTTTTTTTTTTTGCTACACAAATGGTATCAATAAATAAAGATATAACGTGATATAACCCCTAGACGGTTTTATACGTGGAAGTATAAAAAGGTTAAAGGTGTCAGATTATGACAATGCAAAATCGTTAATTCCCTTTTTTGTCGAAAAGGGATTAAAACATAAACCTACTAACCCAAAGAATAATAGGAATATGTCTGAGCAGCAGAACTAAGAACTATCAGAGCCTCATTTACTGCCTTATTATAGCTGTGCGCCAAAAATGATTATTTTATTTTCACAAATCTATCGAATTATATCAAACTCTGAGGGCAACTTAAAAATCTTAAAGGGGAACCCAAATTGTTTTTATTGTAGATTCAGATTCCCCAGGAAAAATTGTATTGATTTTACCTGGGACTTTTCCATTTTTGGGGCAGTTACTGCAAAAAATCAAAATGTGTGCAAAAAGGTTGAAAAGGGGTTATTTTGAAAAATGCTATTCACTGTACAGAGATAAGGATTTGTTCACCTCTCTCAATTAAAGGTACATCACTGAAGGGGTATAAAGAGAGTATCGACTAAACATTGTTAACTAAAATATAACTTTTAATTCTGAATTTTAAAAAATGTATTGAACGAATGTGAAGAGTGTGTAATACTACACCAATTTCGTGTGTGCTAAAAACATTTGTATTGGCCCCAGTTCATAGCACTAGTCAGGGACAGACTATACCAGGGTCGGACGATATTGGAGGGGTTACAGGCTAGTGGATAATGGAGAGCCTTTATAATGCCGGAGGCAGGCTAATGCACCTCTTATCCGGCCAACACCTCTTGCTTCAGATAAAATTTATAATTTATTGAAAATATGTATCAGGTCCCAACCACAGTGCAGAGCGGAATGTGCACCCTGCGCCAGGAAGGGAGAGAGATATAGTGGAGGCTATCAGCTGAAAAGATGTAGGAGAAGGGTCAGCTAGTCGGCTAGACTGAAGCCACAATGGGCTAACCTATTATCAGAGCTGTCTACAGCCCTAACTCCTCAGCGAGCACTCCTAACGATACTGAGATCCTACGCGTTTCCTGACAACTCTCATCAGGGATCAGATAAATTTGTCATATTAAGATTGAAAATATAACGCATTGTGATGAGTGCACATTCGCACAGCGTATCCCCGTATTGATATCAACGACAGCGTGCACGGGGACACGCCGGGTATTTAAACTTGAGACCCCGCCCACCTGTGACCTCACAGGGTGGCTAGGAGCCAATGCAAAGAGCCGTATCAGATGAGCCCTCTCATTGGACACACCCACGTAGCGTCAGGAAGTTCCGGCCCCTAGACACAGCCGGGGGCGGAGACCCACCGCCGGTCATGTGATCGCGCGTCACTCGGACCGCCCAGATTCCGTGTCGGCTAGGGCTATTGGACGACTACGAGGTGTCCAGATACCGATGATGGGAAGCCACTCCTGTTTAACGATGAGAGGTAGGTACAGGGTACCAAATAGATAAATGGGGAATCAGATCGGATGCCCGTCATTTGGCATCCTCGGTCAGGTACAAATGTGTAAGTAGCAGGCCACTGCAGCACGGAAAATGTAAACATCACAGAGCGGTATAGATCTAACAGCAATGTGAATATGTAAAAATGTAAACAAAGCTCAACAAAAGATCAAACAAGTGATAAAGGGACTATTGTTTCACAGAAAAGGGGAGGACACAGCAGAACAAAAACACATAAAAACAGACATAAAAAAGGCACACAGACCATAGATTAATAAATAAATGGCTGATGTATGACAAGAGTGGACGGGAAAGGAGATTAAAGGAAGCTCACAAAGGAAAGCTTCTCATTTAGACCGTTGGGGTCCACTGTGTTCAGGGTATAGATCCACCTTGTTTCTTTTTGTTGTATTAGTCTATCCCAGTTGCCTCCTCTTTTTGGGGGTCTCACCCTTTCTATCACCTGAAAGCGTAGTAATTTGGGATTGCTATTATGGTGGATCTCAAAATGTCTAGCTACAGTGGTATCCCGTCGGTTCCTAATATCTCCTACATGTTCCTGTATCCTGATTTTAATTTGGTGATGTGTTTTACCCACATAATTTAGTGGGCAGGGACATGATAACATATAGACAGCACCTTCTGTCCTACAGTTCGAATATTCCCTGATGGAGTATGTGGCACCAGTGCTAGCACTTTGGAAGTTGTTCCCCAGAAGCACCAGTGGGCATACACTGCAATTTCCACATTTGAAGGTGCCAATATTTTTGTTGTCGTCAGCCATGTCTGGGGGGGGCGGACAGGTTCAAGATGGCTATGAACTAATCTGTCTCTAAGGTTTTTCCCCCTACGATACGTGATAGATGGAAATGATGTTAGGCATTCCTCCAAATCCTGATCTTGTCTCAAGATACGCAAATATTTACTGAGGATTTGTTTGACCGCCACAGCGTTCCTATCAAAAGTGCCAATCATCCGCACGATGTTATCATTCTCCCTCGTTTTAGGGCTCAAGAGATCTTCTCTTTTTGAGCCGAGGGCATGCTGAAAGGCTTTCGTGGCAGTTCTTTTAGGAAAGCCTCGCTGTGCGAACCTGTCACTCAGATCCCTGGCTTGTGTCAGGAAATCCTCAGTTTGGCTACAGTTTCTGCGCAATCTGAGAAACTGGCCCTTCGGATTACCCCTTTTAAGGGGTGGAGGGTGACAGCTCTCCCACCGCAGTAAACTGTTAGTTGCCGTTTCCTTTCTGTGTACCTTCGTCTGCAGTTGTCCATCCGCGGATTTCGATATACGTAAATCCAGAAAAGCTATGGATTCCTCATGAATTTCACTTGTAAATTTTAAGCCCAGGTCATTCACATTGAGTGCCTGGACAAATGCATGAAACTCACCGGGGGTAGATGACCAAAGAATCAGTATATCATCTATATATCGAAGCCAGATGGACAAATGCGATGTCCATCTGGCATACTCCTCTGAAAAGACTATTCGGTCCTCCCACCAGCCGAGGTAGAGATGCATGTTCTCCTCCAGGACAATTCCCTCAAGATGCTTAAGGACGTCCGTGGTATCTCGTACATATGAAGGCAAACTCGTGACAAATGGTCTCAAGATCCGGTCCACATAGATGCTGATATTCTGAGAAAGGCTATTTATCCCCGAGACGATTGGTCATCCTTTGAGTGGGGGATAGCCTTTATGGACCTTTGGGAGGCCATAAAAGGTTGCCATGGTGGGAAATTTTGGGAGCATAAAGTTATGTTCCTGCTCACTGATCAAGTGATCCCTTAAGGCCCTATCAAGAATTATCTTGAGTTCCCTCGAGAATTTTTCCACAGGATTCACTCGTAAAGGGCGGTAGGTATCCGCATCCGACAGCATCTTTTCACACATGTTGACATAGTCCATCCGTTCAAGGAGGACTATGTTCCCCCCTTTATCCGAGGGTTTTATGATCAAATTATCATTCCGTTCCAGATCAACTAGGGCTGCTCTTTCTTCGGGGCTCAGATTATTAAGTGGATCATGGATGCCTCCTTCGAGATGTTTAAGCTCCTCAGTGACCAGGTCAATGAAAAGGTCAACATGTGTGGATTCTACTGCCGGAAATTTATAGTTTTTCTCTTTGAGGGACGTAAACGGACCCTTCCCTGGTTCCCTCTCAGATTCTTGTATTAAATCAATCATGGTATCAAAATCCCCCAAATCCGATACATCGATCCCCAGTTCTATGCATCTTTTGCCGTCGTGGTGTTTGAAGAACTTCCTCCAACATCCTTGACCCAGCTAAAGGAGTCAAAGCGTACCGATGGGACAAAGGACAGACCTTTATGGAGAAGAGTCATCTCAGCATCATTCAGATGATGTTTAGACAGATTGATGATGCAGTGGTCCATTTCCCTATCAGGTCTCACTTTTTGCTGGATTGGCCTTGGTCCCCCCTCAGTAGGTAGCCCGAGATAGGGGGATTGTTGGCTAAAAAATTTTGAAAAATGCACAATGATGAAGATGAATAATTAGTTCAGTTACACTTTAAAAGGGTTGTCAGAGACCAAAAAAAGACCATATGTGGCCGGGTGGTTTAAAAAAATAAACATTAACTTTCCTCCACGGTCCCTCCCAGTGTCCCCTGATGCCGGCTCTCTGGTCCTTGCTTCTGTATGTTTAAAGGGGCACAAAAGCTGTGCAGAGTTCAGTCCAATGTGGCAGGCAACCTTAGCCAGCCTAAAGCTGAACTCACAGTTTGTTTACAGGGGCACTGACCAGAGAGATGGTGGTACGGGACACCGGAAGAGACCGCAGAGATAAGTTACACAGTGGATGACATATACTGTTATAAATCAGTTGGCTCCTATGTTAGCTCCTCAGGGGTCACATGACTGCGACGTAACGCGTGGGGTGCCTCTGGCGGCAAGTCATAGACCTTTATATCTTTCATTTGTTTACTTGTACTGTTACATAGGAGCTAACGGACTTATAACAGTATATGTCATCCACTGTGTTTATGGTTTCCAGGACTGCATTGTACTATTGCTACCAGTTACTGATGTTTACATGGTGTAGGGGGTTGTCTCTAACTGCCTTTTGACTTGTGGCTGTTTGTGGATCTCTGGGATAGGCTTTGATCCACATGTTAGCTTTGATGTGTATGTTTACACTTTTTAAATGTTTTTATGAATTCTGATGCATGGCATCTCTGGTGTGTGTTCACATGCTTTTCAACAATAACATTTTTTTCACTGTTTAGCCTATACACACTGGCTTGTTCCTTTGTTTTCAGTAATCCGTGCATATGAACGTCATAGAGGACCACTATAAGTAATACCAAAGATAATATGAAATATATATCTGCTTTCTCATTTCCATGTTGATGACAGATGATTGTCATGCCATTTCTCATATTATGAAATACTTTTTTGACAGTTTTACAGGGTCCGAAGTATTGACAGATTTATTAATGTGGGTACAGATATAGCGTAAAGACCTGGTGGACCCTTCGCAACCTTGGTTTAGCGCATTGCTAATGGAAACCTGGTAGCTCATTTTTAATAAAAGGTTATAAAATTAAAGAATATATCCATTCCCTAAAAATATTGAACATATAGTAAAGAAACAATTATACATTAAAATAAAAAGTATATAAGGCACAAAACCAATGTGATCGATTATATCATGTTCCAAACAATATTATTCAGTGATGTGAAAAAAAAAATTCTATCTAAAAATATGCATGTGAAATTAAAAAGATGATAATCCATGTGTGATTTAATCAATAGATAATAAGTCAGAACCCCACCAGTTCTCCAATTTAAATAATAGATTATAATGATGCCACTAGAAGAGGAAGTGAGAATAAAAATCTGTGCAGTTCACAGTAATGGTGTTACTGATTCCTTCCTATTATTTCATACTGCGTCTCTTATAGTTAAATTACATAAAGCATGCTTTTAATACAAAAATCAAAAATCATCTGCAGTTGGTAGAAAAAAATTTAAATAAATTTGCTTTGAAATGGAACATAATTGCAAGTTTCAGTTGCATCATACCTTTTAAAAAGAAATCACTTTTATGTATAATTTCATGACAATTCATATCATTTTCATGGTAAATCATTGTGGTTCACTACAAGCAGGCAAAAAGGACTGCGGATATTACAGCAAAGCAAATCCAAAAGGATTTTAGATTTCATGCTTCACAGTTAAATCTGACACTAAGTTTGTTAAAATTGATTTCCTATTCCCAAAATATGTTCACATTTATCAGTATAATTTGGGACTAAACAACTTCTCAAGAAAACGTAATGGACCGTTTTTAATCTTATGTGGGCAGCAAACTGTTGTTGTTATATATTTTTTTTAACACAAGACAAAAATTTATTTGGCATTAAATTGAGTAAGTAAACAGACATTAACCTAAGTGTTTCACTTAAATAAAATTATTGCTTAAAGCAAACGGATAATAAACTGAATGTTAATTTTTTCTTTCTCTCCAGCACAAGTCCTTGTAGAAAGAATTGCCCCATACTAGATATAAGATAACCAGTTACACCAGTGCCAATTTATTTGATTATATTGATGAACTACTAGGTAAGGGCATTGTTTACATCTACAAGCCCTCACTACTAGAAGCCAAACTGGCAGAAAAAATATATTCAGGTTGGTTACTAGGAGTTCTAAGTAGATACAACAACCTCATTGTTTATCTACACTTCTTCATATCCCTCAAAGCAATTATCGATACTGCTGCTGTGTGCATATGGATAAGGAGCAGACTATCAATTACTGGGCTGAGGGGCTCCAGCTAGGAAGTGCTCCTCTATACCTACAGTTGAGGAGTTTTAAGGTAATTGATCTACAGACAAGCCACTGTACTACCACCCATACCCCACTAAAAATATCCTGTGGCACTAAGTGCCATAAGTCACTGAAATGGTTGCCATGGTTAAAACTGGTTCTAATATAAAGCTTACTGATAGTTTCCACTAGCAAATGGCAATGCAAGGAATGTAAACATGGGCTATAATCTGTTTATACAAGTAATGCGCTCAATATTGTCACTCATTTTAATTAGATGGGGGTCTTTGAATATATACACAGCTGCACCATTCTGGTAAACTTAGTTCGGGTGCTCACCCTCCTCAGTGGTTTGACTCTCCACTTCTTAGTTCAAAAAATATAAAAAATTGGCTGCACACCAACATGTAAAAAAGAGTGGATACTTTATTCACTCAAGTGCTACGTTTCGGATCCTCTTCAGAATCCTTTCTCAGGATTGTGAAGGATTGTACCTGACACAATACATGGCTCTTAGATCCTGCCCCCGGCGTCCTAATAATCCCACTGCATGACTGCTAATCAGAAAACTGTTGGGTGAATAAAGTACCCACTCTTTTTTACATGTTGGTGTGCAGTCTATTTTTTATATTTTTTTATATATATTTTATATATATTCACACTTGTATCTTCTATTATAGAAATCTAAGAATGCGTATCTTTAGTTAACATATTTATACTGGGGCTGCTAATATTTTAAAAATCTATTACATAAACTTCACAACTCTTGCAGTAAAATTATCCTCTCTAATTATGCCCATACTTTAAGTTGCATTTACTGTCATTTTGTCTGCAGAAAATAAGGTTGAAACAATTTCATTTAATTAAGGACTATAGTGGTATGAAGCTGTGATATTAAGACCTATCTGGGAGATCATAAATAAAGTACTATCGGTCGGTCACTCTAATTGGCTTCACTGAATGACATATTCCTTTGAAATCATTAAATCAGGGGGAAAAAAAACTAATGACAGAAGTATTTCATTTTGCAAACGATTCATTTTGAAAATGCCTCCCATTGTTTCCCTACCATAGATAAGTGATGTCTGTCTCGGCTGCATGAGAAGTGACTATTCTTTAAAAAATTCACACTTTATGGGCTCTTACTAGTTTCTTTTTTGGACTTTTCCAATTACTTGCATGTTTTGTAAGTTTAACATTAGGATATAGAAACATATCAGACTGATGTCAGAGAAATACAACCTACTCCATCTTGTCCGCACATATGTTTTCATTAGACAGGACCACAAATTCCTTACCTTTTGTGGTAATTGGACATATCCATATATGTGCATCAAAAACAAAATATATTTTCTTCATATGGTGTAGCATACATTTTACTTGTGTGTACCCCTTTGTGTACCTTATTGTAACCACTCATGGGTTTTGTTATCAGGTTCTGATATTAAATTGAATATGCTTAGTGAGAAATAAAAGCGCTTAACCCAAGCAAAGCTACATAAAATGGGTTTTACAGTAGAATAAAATTAGGGAGTATGGTATTTACATGGGTTAATAAAATCCTAAATTTATTCCACTGACCTCCACAAAAAACCTTCTGCAGCTTTTCTCATAGAACACTAACTGTTCTCCACATCTTGTAGTTGTCCCAGAAAATGACTCTTTAATGGAACTTGCTCAACTCGGTTTTTGATGCAACCGGTATTTTTTTGATCTTTCATGTGTAGCTTTTTAAAGGAACGTTTAGTTACCAAATTTTTAATATGTATGAGATGGTACTGTAATTCTGCAATACTTTACCTGGCTCCTTAGTGGCTGTATAAGTGTTTAGTAAGTTTTTCATTTTTAAAAGTTACCTGCTGATATAATTTTTGACAGCTCAAAAATAAACCCAAACACATCCCCCTGCAATTTCTTACTGTACATATAGGGAGAACAGGCCACTTATTCTGTGGATTGCAGGTGGTCCCATTCTCATAATTGGTGGGTGTTCTATAAATTTAACCCTCACCAATCAGAATGTGTTCCCTTATCCTGTGGAAAGAGGATGAGTTAAATATTTGACACAATCCCTTTAAATGTTACAATATTTCATTTTTAATGTATTCATGATAAAAAATAAGCTTTGAAATCCTATATAAAGCCAATATTTTTATATTTTTATGAAATGAACATTTCAAAACTCTACAACACAAAAAAGAGAGCTTGTTTTACCTTCAAAAAAGTATAAAAATACAGTATTAAAATTGTACATTTTTATCCTTAAGTCAGAAAAAAAGTCCCTCTCTTTAACTCTACATATATACTGTGACATGACTGCCAAAAATTTGCTGTGTATTTATTATTTACAGGTTGAAATAACATGCAACTAGACAATTAGAAATTATGTCCATAATTTAAAGGGATAAGCCCATGAAATAAAGTTCTCAACTTATAACCCCCTAGTGATGTTTACACAATAAAGCTAATTTTTAGCACCTTATTTTAAAAATTTTACTCAGTTTTATCGCTGATTTAGCTCCTATCACTCAGTGATAGTCAGTGTAAGAATGTGGGTGGGAACAATGTGGTTAGATTATCAGGGTCCAGGTTTATCTTCACTTTCATTTCTGATCTCTCCTTTCTCTTTTTCTATGTGTCAGATACTTAATGAGAGATGATGATATCCATGAGATGGATATAACACAAAATGACACGCTGCTAACTTGGGTTTAGCACACACACAGTGAACTCTGCTACATGCCTCCTTCCTCTGCTATAACGATCTTATCTATATCCTGTGGAGTAAGTCTGTGCACTCCGCTTGCTTGCAGTAAGTGCCTGTGTGTGACTGTGTGTGAACTCATCTTGTAATGGAGTGGGAGGGGCAGAGATCACACTGCATCAAGATGGCAGGGGAAGGAATTCATGAGAAGAAACTGTCCTGTCTCACCATAAAAAAAACAGAAGATCAGAAGTTCGATCCTGGGGCAACCGAAATTGTATACACCAGGACTGATAGAGACAGATTCAAATTATATCTGTGAAATGCTGAATTTTTGTTAATAACAGGGAATTAGAGCATGTCTTATTATGTTATCCTGTGTACATTTAAGAATCTTGTCTTTGTGGTAATAGCCCTTAAGTAAAATTGCAGATAAGTTACAAAATAATTTTGAAGTGACTAGGATTAACAGTTGTATAATACACATTGCTATATAGTTCAAGACTAAATATTAACCGCAACATTCAACAAAAAATGAGCTTGCAGTGAAGGGGTTATACCTTATGCTAATAAACAATTTTCCAATGAAGACAGATGGTTTCTACTCCTTGTGGGAATTGATCATAATTTCAATGTTTTCTGTATGTATTTAATTTATTCAGATAGGAACTCATGGGAAATTAAACCCAATGTGACATCATTGTTGGTGCAGCCTGTAACTATATCACTTCTGAGAAGATTCTTTACTTGGACAGAGGATAGAATGGCAGAAAAGTGTCTTCCCATCAAAATCCATGAAACAGGTAACTCCTATTACATTAAAATAAAGCATTTGTATTCTGTCACTTTCTAAAGCATGGATATTGAACTATCCATATATAAAATTTGGCCATTCGTTTATTTACATGAATTTTTTGCACTTAACCACATTTTTTCCAAATATAATGATGTAAAGTTCAACAATATTCACTGACCTTATTCAATTATTGCCTATTGTTATTAGATGAGGGTATATTCTATATCTACATAGTTACAATTTAAGAATCATTTTACAAGTAGCTAATTAAAACAACAACAAATATGAACTAATGTTTCTGGGAAGTCAATGTTGCAAAATTAACTGTAACAGAAACAGATAAAATACATTTATTTCTTGAGGGTGAATCTGTAATCAGTATTTAGGCACATAATTGGCCTTCAGTCTGTTAGCCACAACAGTGAAAGGCTTATAATTATGTCTTTCTATATTCTGTATTATGAAATGGGTTATATGAGGTTTTACTTTTTATCCCCTATCCAAAGAGTAAAAGATAAATGTATAATCAAAGGTGGACCAAATCCGGAGGAGTAAAGCCGTATCTAGTATTGATGCTGCCCTCGGCCTCTTGGTGCTTACAACCTCTATTGGTGCCGTTAAGCTAACTCCTCTTCCCATAAACCCCAGCACAAGGTCAGCACTGGAACCAGTAGGAGTCTCTCCAATGATCCACTGCTAGCATTAGATTAAAATACCGCTTTAAGCTGCGTTTACACAAGGGGTTTGCATTGTGTTTCAAAATACATTGCCCAAAATTCATTCAATGTAAATACATTTTCTTAGTGGCAACATGTGTGGTAAGTGACATTTGAAGTTATCACTAATAATTTTTGAAGAGAAAACAACATGTTACTACTTACAAAACTAATATATGTCTTTGTTGTTGTGTTTTAGTCTAATGCATTTGAATTGCTAATGCATCACCATAATGCGGCCTCTGGCTATGTTCACACTCTGTGCTTTAATTACAATTCCAGCACAGTGCGGAAAAATTTCTCTGCATCAAATCTGCGTTTACACTGAAACACTTGCGAATGGGATTTTGGATCCCATGTGAGCATGCATTCAAGAGAAACCCCTCCCCACTGTGTATGAAATTTATTTCCAAATGTAATTCAAATGCCCACTAACTAAACATAGCCTCAATAACCCTAAATTAGCTAAACTTCGTTTCATTCTCTGCTACTGACCCACTATCTTATACAGTGCCCTCCATAATTCAAAGGGGTGCCTAAAATCGAGAAAAAAATTGTGCTTGACATCCACTGGTGCTCTGGTTTAGCAATATGCCTCCCTTCATTATGTTAACTAAAGTGGGCAGCTGCTGCAAGCACTTGCTGTGGTCTTTGTAATGCTTACACAGGAAATGGGCAGACTGCTACTCCCAGTAGTAACAGTTCTGGCCCCAGGCTCCAGTAGTCACAGGGCTTCTCCCAGGCCCCATTAGTCATGGTGCTGTCCCCAGTACATAAAAGATACCCCCAGGTGTCAGTGTTGGCCACAAACGGCACTAGTAACAGCATCTGCCCCAGTACCCAATAGTTATAGACACAGGGCATCAGTGGTCACCGTTCTTGCCCCCAGTTGTCTCTTTGCCCTGGTAGTCAGTGGGCTATCCCTGGTAGTCATATGGATGCCCCCAGGCCCCACTAGTCACTGTGCTGTCCCCAGTACATAAAAATTATACACCCAGTTGTCACAGTGCTGGCCCCAAGCAAACTAGCATCTGCCCCAGTAGGTTATAGGCATTGTCACTGGGCCTCAGTGGTCACAGTCCTTGCCCTGGTAGTCAGAGGGCTATCCCTAGTAGTCAGAGTGCTGCTACCAGGCACCAGCATTCATTGTGCTGTTCTCAGACACCGGTAGTCATTGTGCTGCTCCAAGCCCTGAGTAGTCACTGTGCTGCTCCCAGGTCCCAGGCGTCATTGTGCTGACACCATTAGATAAATATGATGTTCCCAAATATCACTAGTCAAAATATCTGCCCCAGTAGCCAAAAGTCAAAGCCACAGTACCTGGCCTCAGTAGTCAAAGTCCTTGCCCCAATTGGCCCATTCCTTTTCCCCGATTGTTACAGTGCTGAACCTAGTGGTTACAGGGAAGCCTCCAGACCCCAGCAGTTACAGGACTGCCCCCAGACCCAGCAGTCATGAGGCTGCCCCCAGATGACACGGGAGCTGGCCCCAGCAATCACAGGAGTTGGCCCCAGAGATAGAGAAAGAATAGCAGAAAGAAATACATTTCACTTAATCTTGCTTAATGAAGAATATCACAATGTTTATTATTATCACTTGCACTTTTCATTTCTGCAACAAAAATGGTTTCCCCAGTTATCTGAAAACCCCCAAGATTTCTTACTCTGCTTTAGCTCCTAGTTCCCAAGATGCATTGATACTTCTAGCTGTGGGCTTACGTTCAGTTAGAAGTTCCAGGAGTGGTGGGAGTTACGTCAGCCAATGAGTGGTCCACAGGATGTCCCCTTAACCACAGGATGTCGCTTCTATTGCTGTCCACAAAAACCATGAATAGTGGATTAATGCAGAACTGGGCACATAATTGGAGTATGTGTATCTTCATTATGTGGGTGGTAACTGATAAAAGTAAATCCTCATGACAGGTTAACTTTAGGTAAATAAAACACAATCCCCCAAACATACCCAGAACTTTTGATTTGCCCATGGATGGTAACTTCATTAAATAATATTACACTTTAAGTAGTCAGTTGCAGGAAGACATCTGCATAATATGTTGATTTAAGGGCCTTACTTTTTTCCATGCAGTTAGGAAAAAACTTAATTGTTTTTACAGTAAAGCAATCACCCTTTGCAGACCAGGAAAGAGTTTATTAACATTGCTGGACAATCAATTCAATGATTGAATTATTTTAGCTGGCATCACTCGGATTTAAGCCATGGGCTCTCCTTACTACTGCCTCCAGCCTACATTTATTCCCTCTCTACAGAGATCTATCTTTATGTACTCTTTAATTTGATCTTGGCTTTCTACTTGAAAACATCTGTAATGTTTCGAGGTCTGTGCCTTAGGGCACTCATTCTCTAGATGAAAAAAAGAGGTTTATTTTTGTGAAAAAGACAAATCAACAAAATAATGATGTGAGCAGACAAGAATCAGAGTGAAGCATTTTAAATTAGGTATAAAGTGATGGTTGTTTGATTTCTGGCAAAGAAACTGGCCAGCATATTGAGCAGTTATGTTAACTGGAAAACATGTGCTTGCCTATTTACATTTTTCACTTTATTGTAATTCCCATTACACTAAAATAGTAGTTAAATGGAAATGATGTTGGGTGTGCTTCTGGGGATCCTTTGTAGTAAAAAAGTATTACCCAAACAATTTAACCCCTGTAACCGCTTCATGACATATACATGCAGATAACCCAATTCTAGATGTCAAGATAGTGGCCCACTTCAAATGATTATTTCTCCTGAACTATGGCACATAATATATCAAAGGGGAGATTTCTATCAGGATTTTGTTCCTAGGTGGTACTGAACCGGCGATATCCACTGTTAAAGTTTCAGAAAAAATGTGATTTTTATATGCAAGTCTCAGTTCTCAACTGTATCTCTGGTTCTGTTTCACCTACAAACACAACTCTGATATGATTAACCTTTCTAATAGGACATAATTGTGTTTCTAATGCCACACTTTAGGAAATATTACCATTGAAAGTAAGCAACCCTCAATGAAGGGGAAATGGTGATGGACTGATGCTATACATATTTTATAACATATTTTGGTAAAGGTTTAAACTATTTTAAAGCTTAATAATACAAACTTCAATGAAGTATAATGACAAAACTTATTTTTTTCCCATTTTTAGTTATTTGTACTACTAATTCTATAAACAAATAACATGTATCCTGGACATTTAGGCACTAATGACCCCTGGCATAAAGGACTTACATATAGTCTGGACTGCTGTAGAAGTTTAGATAACCAGGTGTTTTAGCCACTTATGCCTCTCATATGCGCACACATTCCCTCACTGTCCTACCACAGTGTGAGCCTGTTGTGGTAGAGAAGGTATTGAGAGAGCCGACCGTGCATGTATGAGTGTTCCCGAGACCTGGGTGACCTCACTGGAGAAGTCCCTGCATCACTGTGCGCACAACTAAATTTGAGTGTGCTTTTTTTACAATGTGCTCCTCTAAGTGGTACAATTCCTTTAAAGGGTTAATACTGCTTAGTAAATCTATTTAAAGCATATATTAATGATTTAAGTCTGATATAACTTCTGTCCATCATTTGAACTGGTGGGAAATGAGACTAAGAAAGTCATATAAGGTCTTGGCACTGCCAATGGTTTTCACACAAATGACCCTTTCACACGAATGTATATTTTTTCCACTCCTGTATTTCTGTGCCACATGAATCCTTATACACTCATCGGCCACTTTATTAGGTACACCATGCTAGTAACGGGTTGGACCCCTTTTGCCTTCAGAACTGCCTCAATTCTTCGTGGCATAGATTCAACAAGGTGCTGGAAGCATTCCTCAGAGATTTTGGTCCATATTGACATGATGGCATCACACAGTTGCCGCAGATTTGTCGGCTGCACATCCATGATGCGAATCTCCCTTTCCACCACATCCCAAAGATGCTCTATTGGATTGAGATCTGGTGACTGTGGAGGCCATTTGAGTACAGTGAACTCATTGTCATGTTCAAGAAACCAGTCTGAGATGATTCCAGCTTTATGACATGGCGCATTATCCTGCTGAAAGTAGCCATCAGATGTTGGGTACATTGTGGTCATAAAGGGATGGACATGGTCAGCAACAATACTCAGGTAGGCTGTGGCGTTGCAACGATGCTCAATTGGTACCAAGGGGCCCAAAGAGTGCCAAGAAAATATTCCCCACACCATGACACCACCACCACCAGCCTGAACCGTTGATACAAGGCAGGATGGATCCATGCTTTCATGTTGTTGACGCCAAATTCTGACCCTACCATCCGAATGTCGCAGCAGAAATCGAGACTCATCAGACCAGGCAACGTTTTTCCAATCTTCTACTGTCCAATTTCGATGAGCTTGTGCAAATTGTAGCCTCAGTTTCCTGTTCTTAGCTGAAAGGAGTGGCACCCGGTGTGGTCTTCTGCTGCTGTAGCCCATCTGCCTCAAAGTTCGATGTACTGTGCATTCAGAGATGCTCTTCTGCCTACCTTGGTTGTAACGGGTGGCGATTTGAGTCACTGTTGCCTTTCTATCAGCTCGAACCAGTCTGCCCATTCTCCTCTGACCTCTGGCATCAACAAGGCATTTCCGCCCACAGAACTGCCGCTCACTGGATGTTTTTTCTTTTTCGGACCATTCTCTGTAAACCCTAGAGATGGTTGTGCGTGAAAATCCCAGTAGATCAGCAGTTTCTGAAATACTCAGACCAGCCCTTCTGGCACCAACGTTCAAAGGCACTCAAATCACCTTTCTTCCCCATACTGATGCTCGGTTTGAACTGCAGGAGATTGTCTTGACCATGTCTACATGCCTAAATGCACTGAGTTGCCGCCATGTGATTGGCTGATTAGAAATTAAGTGTTAACGAGCAGTTGGACAGGTGTACCTAATAAAGTGGCCGGTGAGTGTACATCCGTAATGCAGGAGACTCTTCCACCATATGTCTCTGATGGATGACTCGAATGCAACATAAACAAACCCTTATGGACTAATGCAGATACCATCTACATGAATGTTATGTTATCCACATTAATTCAAACTTCATTCTGCTGTAGACATTTGCTTCCACAAACCAGAAGGTTTTAATTCCAGGTAAATAGTAATAGAAAGATAAACCACTACAGATTCACATTAGTTCAATAGTAATAAACAAGCTTGATAGAATTCTATCTTTGCCTGCTTTTTATATTATGTCTTTGCAGTAAAGCTTCTGACATGTGTTTACTGTTATGTCTCTGCACTCCAGCATTTGGCTTCTTAATTAATTACCCCATTACTGATGCAATCTTAAAGTGAAGTTCTCCAAGACAGAAAATACAAGTTTTTTAACCTTGCATAGTTTTGTTTTTCTTTCTTTTCAGCCCGTTAATTATTAGTCACCACGAGAAAGATGCATGCACATTTTCAACTCCTTAGTTAAAATAACAAGAGACAACTCTAATTGGACATGGAAATATTTCTACATCAAAGCCAGAATTAGTTGACCACATTATAGCCAAGTGAGTCATGATTCCAAGTATTTTATTTCCTTTTTTTAACTTTAGTATTTGTAAACAAATAAGATTACATTAACTCCTACATCGTGACTTTATGGTATGTTGTGGAGAGGTAGGGGCTGTATGGAGAAAACTCACAGCTGGTGTCATCTGACACCTGTATTTAACTGCCCAATCTGTGCAGACACCGGAATCTTATATAATAGGAGCCCACCATGACACTAATCAATTCTCATGACAGTTTGGAGTTTTAGGCCTGTTATTTAGTCAGATGTGTTACATTGTTCCTCCAGCATATAACCAGCATATACACAAAATACTTCAAGATAGTAGTATTGAAGTATATTGTATTAGTAATCAGACTACCTAAGGTTAAAATGCCCTCAGGGGCCTGAAATAATTGTAAAAAAAAAAATCTAAATTCAAGTCAACCACTTTTTCCTAGAACACGTATAAAATTAATTAATCAATAATAATAGGTATTACTGGGTCCTTCATTACCCGCTCTATTAAAATACAGTATATAAATGAATATACCATGTTGTAACCTTTTTTGACTCTTTTCAATAAAAATGGATATAAACTTCAAATAGGTTGCAACTTGATTTAAATAAAACCCTGGTTTGTCCTACAAAAAAAATGACACCTTACTTTAGGTCCATATACGAAAGTAAGAAGAAGTTATAGGCTTCAGTGTATGGTAAAACAGCAAAGATTTATTTGTACAAAACATTTCATTTTCAAATCTAAAACATAATGAAATCTATATAAATTTGGCATCTCAGTGATCACACCAACCCAAAGAATTAAGTGACGATGCCATTTGGAGTGCACGCCATAAAAACAAATTTTCATATACAAGTTCCCATACAGCTCGGTAAATGGAAAAATAAAAAAGTTTAGACTTCTGGAAGTAGGGGAGCAAAAAACTAACGGAAAAATAAATAATGGCCGGCATACACTTTATTATTATTTAAATGAATGTTTAGTACATGCAATGAGATTCAGATACATTGAGACAATGTTGACAAATTTCTGATATATTGATATAGAAATGGGTAATGGTGTTATGTTTACATTGACCAAAAGGTGGAAAATTATTTAAATGTATTACAGTATTTTGACCTTTAATTTATTAGTGGTCCAGCACCAGTTCCAGTTAAAGTTTAAAAACTGTTTTGTTACTATAAAATAATAATAATATACATAAAAAATTCCATAGTTTGCACCTGTACATAAAAGATTTTAAATAGAGATGAGCGAGTATACTCGTCCGAGTATACTGCTCGGTCGAGTATTAGCATACTCGGACCGGCTGGTTACTCGGACGAGTATCTCGCCGGCTCGAGATCGAGCATTAAATTAAGTGAAGAACAGTATTTTTATTACATAATAAAATATCCCAGATGTTTACTGATGTTTTGCTTGTAAGAACACATTGAAATAACACTATTCTTCACTTTCCAGGTGTTCGCGCGTGTCTCCCGCTAAGTTAGGAGATGTTCGGAACATCTGGAATGTGAAGAATAGTGTTCTTTCAATGTGTTCTGCACTTAAATGTTCGTGTGTTCACTGTTTTTAATGTTTTAATTCTATTCTTCACTTTGCAGCTGTGCGCGCGTATCTCCGAACCTATCGGGAGACACGCGCGCACACCTGCAACGTGAAGAATAGAATTAAAACATTAAAAACGGTGAAAACACAAACATTTAAGTGCAGAACACATTTAAATAACACTATTCTTCACATTGCTGATGTGCGCGCACATCTCCGACATTATCGGAAGACACGCGCTAACATCTGCAAAGTGAAGAATAGAATTAAAACATTAAAAACTGTGAATACAGGACCATTTAAGTGCAGAACACATTGAAAGAACACTATTCTTCACATTCCAGATGTTCTGAACATCTCCTAACTTAGCGGGAGACACGCACGAACACCTGGAAAGTGAAGAATAGTGTTACTTCAATGTGTTCTTACAAGCAAAACATCAGTAAACATCTGGGATATTTTATTATGCACTGTTCTTTTAATGTTCTCTTTTACTAAAAAAATGCAAAATGCAAAATGCATTTTTAACAGCTGAAGAGGAGATTTCCCGAATTACATTGTATGTGTTAAAACTTTTACACATTTGTTAACATTCACTGATTGCGTTTTGTAAAAGCAATGTTGACAACAATGTAATTAGGCAAATCTCCTCTTCAGCTGTTTGAAAACGCACGCATTGAATGCAAACAAAATGCAACAAATGACCGCTGCCTGAGAAAATGGCAATTCTTATGACAATGGTCAAGGACCATGGATATCCTTGGCACATAGACAAAATATATTTCAAGTGATGCAGCCAAAATCCATGTTGTTTCATAAAAAAATCATTGCTTTATTGAATCATGGCTAAAGCCATGATTTTTCTTTTAGCCCTCTTTGATTATCCTGTCAAGATGTATATTTGGATGTTTTTATCATGATTCAATAAAGCTATGAAAACAAACTTAAAAGCAAGGTGGATCTTCTGTGAGCTGGATTACTTTATATATTTATTGTTTAACTTAATTCAGTAATCCTTCAAATGGCAGTAACCTGAAGAGAAGAAACATCTACCTGGTGTACCTCAAAGACTGTCGAGAAGCAATGCTAAAAGCCATTTGCTAGCAGTTGTACTAGTTCAGACTCTCTCTCGGTTTCTTGATTTGTGGATAGTGCACCCAACACATTTTAAATTACAGTTCACCTTGGTAAAAATTCTACTTGTTGTCAAATATCTGTTATAACATTGGAAAATAATATTGACCTGCAACAATGTAACACTGCAATATTTGGACATGTATCCACTATATGCCACTGTATCCATTTTACCCTAAATAACTACACATCATTGACATTAGTTACTTCTTTCATAAATTAGAGTATTTTATTTTCTTCTCCTATGATTCATCACTCTGAGTTTGTGTAATGGAAAAGTTCATTCAGTAAATGGGCGAGAAATAGCGCTGTCACTCTTTTGCTATGAGATTCTAAATAAAGATTAGTGTTGCGGCACAAACTGTTTCAATGAGTTTTAAATTATGTGGATTGCAGTTTTAGTGGAGCGTTCCAAGTTTTCCAAATAACAACCAATTTTAACACTTAAAAATATCCGATATATGTGTGAAATCACGCTAGTTGTCAGCTTATCCTATCACCAAGAAACTTGTAGCACTCTTCAGTCACAAATCATATGGGAAGCTGTGTCATTATGAATAAATATAACGATGACTACAAAAGTTATAAGCACAAATGAGCGAGGTTATTGTCAAGACTGAATGAAAATGTAAAGTATCATTTTTGAAACAGTTATTCATGAAGTATTTTGTGATGTATTTTAAAGGAAATCCAACGAAGCCCAAAGAAATGGAAAGGAAAATGCATCCTGGATTCGGATTCTGTCTTTCAGTGGATATTAAGGCAAATCTACCCCCAAAATCAAGCGTGATAAACCAAGAGCACTTATCATAGATCCAGGCACCATGACTGTGGTAATATTCTTATATTTTTCTATACATGGCCTCCTTCCTTCTTAAATCAGCTATCCCAGACCCATTGACTTTACAGACTTTTAAGCTGTCTAACACCTCCCAACTTCTATAAGAAGATTGCCACAGTTACAGTGCCTGGATCTATGAGTGAGTGTTTCTGTTTTATCCATGCTTAATGTAGATTTCATATAATGCAAAAATGGCTATTTTCTATAGCTGTTACTTTTTATATGGACAAGGATATTGAGCCTTAAACCTGAGTCCCCAAACTGTCAAAGCCTGAGGATTGATAGCCAAAAGCAGGAGTAGATACAGAACACATTCGACATGCAAATATCCCATTTACTGGTAATCTCTGTTTTGGATCCACTCCTGTTTGTTTTTGGCTTTAGCAATACTAATGATGGATTATTGACCGATTGAAAGCGGAGACTGAGGGATTAAATGAAGGGCAAAATGATCAGTGACGTCAATGCAATATTACTGCCGACACCCTCTGCACTTTTTTGGGGGGTTTCTACATGTATCCGTGTTTAACAGAACAGGTTCAGTCATAATCTAAGAATCATCTGTTGTCAGTGTAAAAAGAGTGCACTCTTGTTATGTTATAGTGGAATCTTGGCCCTCAGCTCGGTCCTTCCTCCTTCACTTGTAGCAATACTAATGATGGATTATTGACCAATTGAAAGCGGAGACTGAGGGATAAATGAAGGGCAAAATGATCAGTGACGTCAATGCAATATTACTGCCGAACCCTCTGCACTCTTTTGGGTGTGGTTTCTACATGTATCCGCGTTTAACAGAACAGGTTCAGTCATAATCTAAGAACATCATGTTGTCAGGTAAAAAGAGTGCACTCTTTGATGTGATAGTGGAATCTTGGCCCTCAGCGCCGGTCCTTCCTCCTTCACTTATTTGTGAAGTTGGCCTCTGTAAGATTCCTATGGAATTGAAGAGTGAAGCTGTCATGTGCGTGTCATACTAAAAAACAGCATTGTTTGAAGACTAAACCATGCTCCCTATGCATATTTAAGCATGGCACACGTTCTAAACACCCTACAGCAGTTACAGGTGGCGAACCTATGGCACTGGTGCAAAGATGGCACTCGGAGGCATTCTGTGGGCACACAGGCTGTCTCCCAGGCACAGAGTTGCCAGACATGGCATCTTCCTGCAGTCTCAGGTAGTCCAAGTAGTGGCTGCCTCTATTGTAAAGTGACCATCCTGTGTGCTTGGTCGTCCAAAGAGTGAAAAGGTGTCAGATTGGAGCTCAAAGATTCTGGTAGCAATAAGTTTGTTACTGCCTAAATGCTATGTTGGCACTAGGAAAAAGCTAGTGGTTTTTGAGTCTCACTTTGGGCACTCGATCTGTAAAAGGTTCATCATCACTGCCCTACAGGCTCTCGCAGCCAGGAAATACCTGTTTTTAAACGTAATCATCATGATTCGATTCGTGTCAAATCAAATTTTTTCAAAAAATTATGCCAATCGGGTCGAACCAAATTTCAACAAATTGCCCATCTCTAATGTATACTTAGATGTTGCTAAAGTAGATATAATGGTAATAGGAAAGAAAAAAAAAGAAGGTAGATCGGCACTCATGGGTCCGTTTAAAAATTCTTCAGTAGTTTATTGATCCAAGATGAGGACAATACACATGACGGCAGGTACAAAGTAAAGGTGCTGTACACAGATTACATCTTAGCGTTTCAGACCATTAGGTCCTAATGGTCTGAAACGCGTAAGAGTGTAATCGGTGTACAGCACCTTTACTTTGTACCTGCCGTCATGTGTATTGTCCTTATCTTGGTCAATAAACTACTGAAGAATTTTAAACGGACCAGTGAGTGCCGATCTAACTTCTTTTTGTTTTTCTTACTGCCTGCACAAGAGTGGAGACTCTCTTTGGATTGAGCACCTGGTGGTGAGCGAGCCTGAAATTTTCCTCGGTCCCGTGTGTTAGATATAATGGTACAAAGTAGTCTCCAATTAATATGTCCAGAATAACTATAAAAAATGCCCCAAATAGCCTTTTACAAAAAGAATGCCAAACTCAAGCTTTTGAGTGCATCCCTGAGAATTTACAATTTATCCATTGAATGATGCTTAGGCCTCCAATTGGTCAAAGTCTTTGATAAAGTGTACAATTTATCTAATTTTGTCTCTTGTATAACAAATTAAAGGAAATCACCATTTGCTTTTTAAATTATGCAACTAACATTACAAACATACCTTGAGAATGCTGTAGCTACACTGATGCAGAAACATATCTTGTTTAATTCCTGAACTGAGTGGTTTTGCTGAAAAAATAATTATAAAATTAAAATAATGAGGCTCTGTCGCTCCTGTGGCTGCTCCAGCGCTCTCCTCTTACCCTAATTATGCACTGCTCCAGCCTTGTCCTGCCCAGTGAAAGCGGAGAACACTGTATTCACAGTGTTGTCCCTGACAGGCAGAAGTAATCAATCGCTGCACCATCCCCCAGCTGCCATGTATGAGTCATCCAGCCCAGGTTGATCCACCTCCTTGACTTCTTAAAACCAATTTACATCATCGATTCAAAGTTGATTTTCTGGATGATGCCACCACACTAGGCCATGAAAGCAACATCATCTAGAACAGTGATGGCGAACCTTTTAGAGACCGAGTGCCCAAACTACAACAAAGACCCGCTTATTTATCGCAAAGTGCCAACACAGAAATTTATATAGACGATAGTCTTCTCTATGGGAAAATGCATCATAGGGGCCCCCCCTAAACATATTGGGCGCCGGGCACGGACTGCCCAACCTTGACAACCCCTCGAATTACGCCCTGTTTGGTATGTCAAATGGGAGACTTTTTTTTGTTTTTGAGGAAACAGTATGATATTGTAGGCTGGTATATAAAAATGGCTGAATGAGACTCATTACTGAGGGTTTTAAGGGGTAGCTACAGTATATGTATACAATACAGGATATATGGGAGTAGTGTGGTTTGTGACCCATTTCCCACAACGTGGCAAAATGTAAAGTGGTTATACATGGGGGCTACCGCTAGGCCTGGGTTTGCCACAGCAAACTCTCCAGTCAGTGGTTTGAGGTAGATTATCAGCATCCGTGTCACGGCCAAGGGTGGCCCTGCGACCAATAACCCCGGGTTGCAGGTGCACTCGGTGCCTACTCTGCCCCCCAGAAGCCTGCTGTTCCAGCCAACTTACCAGTCTGCTCCAGCGGCGTCCCCTGCGATGTGTGTGACGGCTCTGTAAATTTAAAGGGCAGCGTGCTCTAATGGCGCCTGGCCAGCTGCCTTCCTGATAATCCAGCCTTTCTGTGTTACCTTCCATATCTTTCAGAGCAATGCCATAGAGTAAGTCCCCTGTGATATATCGGAGTATTCTGGTACTGGAGTTCCTGTTCCTACGTTTATGTGTGTCATGCTCTTGAGTTCCCATATTCCTGTGTCCCATGTTCCTGTGTGTTCTGTTCCTACGTTCCTGGTTCCTGTTCCCATGCTATTCTGATGTTCCGCAAGCCGGTTCCCGTGCTCACTGTGGGTTCCACCTTTATCTTTTGCTTCCATTCCCTTCTGCCTTGAACCTCACTTGCTGACCCCGAGATTGACTGGTTCTTGCATCTCTGCCACCTACCCTGAACCTGTGCCTGCCCTGACCAAGAGAATGTCTCTGCAAAGGTTAACCTCAACTTGGCTGCCACGCGGGCTAGTCTCAACTGTGGCAACGGACCTAGTGAGCAAGACCATCCCGCTTTGACGACGGGCTCTGGTGTAAGACAAGTGGTGCCAGTTTAGATTCATGGTCCAGGTTGTCGGCTGAGTACCACCTCCCGCGGTTGGTCCAGGGAATCCATTTGATCCCGAACACCCGGACAGTAAGATCCTGGCCATGGATCCCGCCATGGTTTCCGTGTCTACCTATTTGGTCCGGTCTTACCACTCTAGTGGTCATCAGTCCTGGCGTCTGTCGCAAAGGGTAAACCAGATGGGACAAGTCAACGCCATATTGCAGCAATTGATTGGTCACAGTGTCAAGCTCTCTGCGCCCCTCCTGTGCTCTATCCTGATCGGTTAGCATGCCTGCTCCTGTATCCTTAGGTACGTTTGTTATCATCATGCTCGATAAGTTGAGGGGGACCCCAAGCGCGTGCGGGGCTTATACCCAGCGCTCCCTGCACATTGAACAATGCCATCTCAATTTGTCACGAGAGGATTCAAGGTGGCAGTTATCATGCACGTCTTTCCTCACCGGGGGAAGTCCCGGCCTGGACGTCCCTCTTTGGGAAAGACACGACCCGGGTCATGGCTACATCACACAGCGTTCTGGTCGAAAAGGTTGATTTAGCTAGAGAAAGGACTTCGCTCAGGCATTGATCACTTTTTAACAAAACTTTTCGTGTTCGTAAGTACTGGCTTAGATCAATTACTTCCTGTTGATGGCTGTTGACTATGGCCATGAGACAGCTACAAAGCCATCATTACTAATGTTGGCTTAACATGAGCTCAGATTTAGATATGCAAATCCCATAAATGAGACAGGGAAAAGGAAATATAATATCTTAAAAAAAAAATTAAAAAATGAGTAAATAAATCAAATAGAAAAAAATCGAACATTTGTTTGTGTTATCTGCTATTTAGTAGTTAAAAGTATGGGCGCCAGGTTATTGAGGTCTGTCTGATGACAGGTTGGCTTTTAATAACACTTATATCCTACTTACTAAAATATAATAAGAATGGCCTAAAATAACAGGGATTGTTACAGTGAGGTTTTAAAAATTTAAATAACTATTACTAGTATTAAATCGTTATACAAACCTTGTGTTTAGGTGAATGACATGGATCTAGTATTATTTTTATTAATTAAATCTGCGTCCTTGAATATTTTGCCCACTGACTGGGAAATGCTCTTGATTATTTCATCGTTTCATTAAACTGATCAGATTCAAAGAGCATCTAAAACAATATCAGCCTTTAAATAATGGAGATGAAGGTTGCAGATTATAATGTAGCTAGGGATCAGGCAAATATGATCGCATCATTAATTATTGTCTCTCTGCTCAGGTCCTTCTTGAGACAGTGCTCTCTGTCAGTCATAGTCTGTATAAAGGACTTTCAGAACAAGAATAGATTTATTCTCCAGAGTAGTTTGTCAGCATCCATATTGTTTTCTAAGTCAATAGAACAATTCAGATACATTATAACTCGTTATTTGATTCATTATGAAGTATGTGTATATAGAGATGGGCGCATTTGATTAGAACGAAGGGAATTCGATACGATTTCCAGAGAAATTCGATTCATCCGGAATCCGAAGTTTACGCTGTAGAATTTTTTTTTTAGTACTTTTTTAGTAATGGCGCGCAAAGCACAGCGTGTTTACATTGGGGCAGAGAGAATCTTGAGAGGGCAAGGAGGAGTAAAGGAAACACCCCGATGAAGCTAAAGTTCACGAGCAAACAAATAATGTCGAAGTCCACAATGTTTTAGAGTGATTTTCGCTTCAATGAAGTGGTGTCGTTGTAGGGTTTCGTTATAACGCAAATTCCAATACTTTTTTTGGTGCTAAAGTGTGGTTGCAAGAAAATAGTGTCAAGATCCACAAAGTTATATAACTTACTATGTCAGACAGAGGGGGCAGCGGGGGATCAGGCACAGTCGCATGCCACAGTAAGGGGCGCGTCGCAACAGGGGTGACTCTATGAGGCCAGAAGGCAGTGTGTGTGTATCAACAACTCAAAGGTTTTGAATGTGGTTGAGTAGGTCACTGCCCAGCCAAGAGTCAGTGGGTTGTCATATACAAAACAATTAGTTTGGCATGCCCAGGAGCAGAGTCAGGGCCCATCCTTCTGTCTCAACCACATTCTGCTGTATTCATTTACCCCCTCAGCTAGAGAGCTACTAGGTGTGTATGGGCTCAGCGCCAGCTATACAGCGAGGATGAAGTGGTTCTGAGGACATGTCGCAGCTGCTTGGCAGGTGAAACTGGGGACACTTCCGCTGCTTCGTGCAGTAGGCAGGTCTGTGCATACTGACACCGTTGAGGAAAATAGCGTTGACCCCAGGAAGACGCAAATGACGATAATTGTAGCCGATCGCACTTGGAGCCAGGTTCCAGCAACGGGATGAGATTGCGAGCGAGAGTGTCAGCATGAGCATCAGGCAGCGGAGTCAGCGCTAGGCAAAGTTCACTACTTGGCCGCGAGCGTCAGCAGGGGTGCAGAAGGTGCGAAGACGAGAGCCAAACGGGCGTGGGGTACAAACCCCGCTTTGGAGGTCCAAGTAAAGACCATGCGGTACCAGGCCGGCAGCGATTCAGCCGCGGGCTAGTAGTCACGAAGGCAGGTTTGTGGCAGTACATTAATCTACTCACTTGGACGGTGTGGCAGTTTTTGTTAAGATACTCAGAGAGCCAAAGGGTGTAGTATATGTAAGAATTCTACGTGCAGGAGAAGGAAGCATAGCACGGGAGCATAACGTTGCTAGTAATCCCTGCGGTCTAACACAGGACAGCGTGGCACCATCAATGGCCTCGAAGAAAGAGAAACGTGTGGAACAGCAGCAGCACTAGTGGCACAACATGTGAAGTTTCGTCGTCAAGCTGTAGCACCTCTTCCGAGGGAGCTGTTGTCGTGTTGCATCATTCATCCCAGTCCAGAGTCCTGCTCATGTGAGCATTGGTGCCCAGCAGTAATTGAAAGAGGCGATACAAAGAGATAATGTATGTCGCCCCAGCACTCCTATAGGTGACAGATAGAGCTGGGACCTGCTATTGTCCAAAGTGTTGTTACTGCATGTCCTGTCCCTTTCCAAGTCGTGGACTCTGCACCGTTCAAAGAATAATGGTTGTGCCGAAACGATGGTTGTATGAGTCCCGGCCCTAATAAAATTGTGGTGTGGTGCCAGTCCTTGAGTTTGTTGGTTTATTCACAGCTTGCAGGCAGTAGCGGACATGGCGAGCTGTTTGTAACTATGGTCAGGGCCGACATGTTCCTTTATGGCTGCCATGGGTGGAATCTTGCTTCCCGCCCATACACCAACCATCTGACGCCGCTTTCTCCTCCATGTTTGTCAAACTGCTGCCCTCACCAGGTCCGCTCCTCTTCATCTACCACCCCCTCACCTCCACAAGTTATATTGGCTGTCCATCAGCAGGATGTCACAGCGGTCACACAGTCTCCACCTGGCCACTTCCGCCTCTTCCATTTTTTTTGGACTGTACTTGGTCAATTTTGGGCGTTAGAGCACAACCGCCAGTGAGACAGCACATAACTCAACACCTACCTCCACTGCTAACTGCTTACCTTTAGCTGTTCTGAGGGCCAGCGGCGTGCCCAGGTTGCACTTACCTTATAGAATGAGTTCTCACCCTGTTTGCCTGGGGCGAAATCAACAGGGGGAGGAACTGCTCCGCCGTCAGGCAACAATAAATAATGTTGGCTTCTCCACGACAACTGAAAATCGGAACATTCGTGACAGACAAGGAAGTGAACATGGTTGTCCCAGCTGCACCGAGGAGGGAAGGGCCAATGCGCCGCGCATGGTGCACGTGTGTTCAAACTGTGTTTGTCAACAAGGTTCTCAAGTCTGTCCACCATCTGAAAACAATCTTAAAAAGGCCAGGATACGTCCTAGTGCACTTCAGCCATTCTTACAAAGACCAAGCATCCCTCTCGAGTTGCGCGTCAGAAGGCTTCCCCCAACAAATAGTCTGATATGCGGATTTCCACCCGTTGGGAATTGTCCAGGCCTCCATATGTTAGACAACCTGTATGAACATAGAAAAGGCATCTAATGATTTGTTTTAATGATGCAAACGAATCCGGGGATACTCCCGGTGTGTAACTTGATTGTCAGCCATTGGCAGCCATGCGTGGACACCTCGATGGCCATTGTTTGTCAGTGCGCACTTGTTTATACATCTCACGGCCCCACTTATATAGGTACACCTGGTAGTAACGGTTGGCCCCTTTTGCCTTCAGAACTGGCTTCTTAATCTTTCATGGCACTAGATTCAAACATAGGTGCTGGAAGGCATCTCCTCAGAGATTTTGGTATATATGACATGATGGGCATCACACAGTTGCCAAGATTTTGTCGGCTGCACTCCATGCATGGATACTCCCGTTTCCACCCACCATCCCAAATGTATGCTCTTATTGATTGAGATCTGGTGACTGGGAGGCATTTGAGTACAGGAACTCATTGTTATGTTCAAGAAACCAGTTGAGATGATTCCAGATTTATGGACATGCGCATTATCCTGCTGAAAGTAGCCAAGAGATGTGGGTACAGGGTCATTAATAAAGGGGATGAACATGGTCAGCAACAATACTCAGGTAGGCTGTGGCGTGTGCAACGATGACTCAATTGGTTACCAAGGGGCCCACGAGTGCCAGCAAATATTCCCACACCATGACACCACCACCACCAGCTGAACCGTTCGATACAGGCAGGATGGATCGTGCTTTGCATGTTGTTGACCCCCCAATTCTGACAATCCGAAAATGTCGCAGCAGAAATTGAGACTCATTCATACAAGGAAACGTTTTTCCATCATTATACGTCCAATTTCGATGCTGGTGAAACTGGAACCTCGTTTTCTGTTCTTAGCTGAAAGGAGTGGGCACACGGTGTGGTCTTCTGCTGCTGTAGCCCATCTGCCTCAAAGTTCGATGTACTGTGCATTCAGAGATGCTCTTCTGCCTACCTTGGTTGTAACGGGTGGCGATTTGAGTCACTGTTGCCTTTCTATCAGCTCAAACCAGTCTGCCCCTTCTCCTCTGACCCCTGGCATCAACAAGGCATTTCCGCCCACAGAACTGCCGCTCACTGGATGTTTTTTCTTTTTCGGACCATTCTCCGTAAACCCTAGAGCGTGAAAATCCCAGTAGATCAGCAGTTTCTGAAATACTCAGACCCGCCCTTCTGGCACCAACAACCATGCCACATTCAAAGCCACTCAAATCACGTTTCTTCCCCATACTGATGCTCGGTTTGAACTGCAGGAGATAGTGCATTTAGGCATGTAGACATGGTCAAGACAGAGTTGCCGCCATGTAATTGGCTGATTAGAAATTAAGTGTTAACGAGCAGTTGGACAGGTGTACCTAATAAAGTGGCCGGTGAGTGTAAGTCACCAGTTGGAGAGCACTTTACCACCCCAGGTAGAGGATCCCCTGGACTACTGGCAGCCAAACTTGATGCATGGCTGCGGAGTTTGCAGTAGAAAAGCTGTCCTGCTCAGCCAGTAGTGTGGCATCAGAGTGGGTGTTCAGTGCGGTGGGGGCCACCGTTATCCCAAGGAGAACCAGCTTGTCCACCCATAACGTTGAGAGATTGACCTTTGTCAAGATGAATCAGGCTTGGAATGGCCTGCATTTCAACTCACCAATGCCTTACGCATCAGCGTAACTCCACCACACTGTCATTGTGCCACTCTGTGGCCTCCTGCTGCTGCTGCGCCACCCCCGCGCTTTGTCATTGTGCCACTCTGCAGCCTACTCATGCTGCTGTTAACTGACAGCTGTCTGTCCTCGGGAACACACTGTGATTTCCATATGTTGTTTTCACCTCACGCTCTATGATGTTGCCAATTGTTAGTTTCCCGCTTTATCGTTCAGAAGGGAATGAAAAGCCGATGATTGATAGCCAAAAAGCAGGCGTAGAACAGAACAAATTCGAAGGCAATATCCCATTTATATAGACGATAGTCTTCTCTATGGGAAAATGCATCATAGGGGCCCCCCCTAAACATATTGGGCGCCGGGCACGGACTGCCCAACCTTGACAACCCCTCGAATTACGCCCTGTTTGGTATGTCAAATGGGAGACTTTTTTTTGTTTTTGAGGAAACAGTATGATATTGTAGGCTGGTATATAAAAATGGCTGAATGAGACTCATTACTGAGGGTTTTAAGGGGTAGCTACAGTATATGTATACAATACAGGATATATGGGAGTAGTGTGGTTTGTGACCCATTTCCCACAACGTGGCAAAATGTAAAGTGGTTATACATGGGGGCTACCGCTAGGCCTGGGTTTGCCACAGCAAACTCTCCAGTCAGTGGTTTGAGGTAGATTATCAGCATCCGTGTCACGGCCAAGGGTGGCCCTGCGACCAATAACCCCGGGTTGCAGGTGCACTCGGTGCCTACTCTGCCCCCCAGAAGCCTGCTGTTCCAGCCAACTTACCAGTCTGCTCCAGCGGCGTCCCCTGCGATGTGTGTGACGGCTCTGTAAATTTAAAGGGCAGCGTGCTCTAATGGCGCCTGGCCAGCTGCCTTCCTGATAATCCAGCCTTTCTGTGTTACCTTCCATATCTTTCAGAGCAATGCCATAGAGTAAGTCCCCTGTGATATATCGGAGTATTCTGGTACTGGAGTTCCTGTTCCTACGTTTATGTGTGTCATGCTCTTGAGTTCCCATATTCCTGTGTCCCATGTTCCTGTGTGTTCTGTTCCTACGTTCCTGGTTCCTGTTCCCATGCTATTCTGATGTTCCGCAAGCCGGTTCCCGTGCTCACTGTGGGTTCCACCTTTATCTTTTGCTTCCATTCCCTTCTGCCTTGAACCTCACTTGCTGACCCCGAGATTGACTGGTTCTTGCATCTCTGCCACCTACCCTGAACCTGTGCCTGCCCTGACCAAGAGAATGTCTCTGCAAAGGTTAACCTCAACTTGGCTGCCACGCGGGCTAGTCTCAACTGTGTCGAACGACCTAGTGGAGCAAGACCATCCCGCTTTGACGACGGGCTTGGTTGTAAGACAAGGTGGTGCCAGTTAGATTCAGGTCCAGGTTGTCGGCTAGTACCACCTCCCGCGGTGTGGTCCGAGGATCATCTGATCCCGAACACCCGACATGTAACGATCCTGGCCATGGATCCCGCCATGGTTTCCGGTCTACCATTTGGGTCGGTCTTACCCCTTGTGGTTCATCAGTCCTTGGCAGATCTGTCGCACAAGGGTAAACAGATGGGACAAGTCACACGCCTATTGCAGCAATTGATGGGTCAACAGTGTCAAGCTCTCTGCTGCCCCTCCTTGTGCTCTATCCTGACTCGGTTAGCCTGCCTGCTCCTTGATCCTTAGGTACGTGTTATCATCATGCGTGATAAGTTGAGGGGGACCCAAGCGCGTGCAGGGGCTTATTACCCAGCGCTCCCGCACATGAACTATGCCATCTCAATTTGTCACGAGAGGATCCAATCTGGTGGTCATTATCATGCACGTCTTCCTCACCGTGGGGAAGTCCCGGGTGGACTACACCTCTTTGGGAACAGACAGACCCGGTCATGGCTACTCACACAGCTTCTGGTTCGAAAGGTTGATTTAGTAGAGAAAGGATCTTCCTCAGGTTGATCATTTTTAACCAAACTTATCGTGTTCTAAGTACTGGCTTAGAACAATTACTTCCTGTGATGGCTGTCTGAACTATGGCCATGAGACAGCTCAAAGCCAATCTACTAATGTTGGCTAACAGAGCTCGATTTAGATAGCAAATCCACATTAAATGCAGACAGGGAAAAGGAAAATATAATATCTTAAAAAAAAAATAACAAAATGAGTAAATAAATCAAATAGAAAAAAATCAACATTTGTTTTGTGTTATCTGCTTTATAAGTTAAAAGCGTATGGGCGCGGTTATTGAGGTTGTCTGATGACAGGTTGGCTTTTAATAACACTATATATCCTATTACTAAAATATAATAAGAATGGCCTAAAATAACAGGGATTGTTACTAGAGGTTTAAAAATAAATAAACATTACTAGTGATAAATCGTTAATACAAACCTTCGTGTTTTAGTGATGACTTATGTGATCTATTATTATTTTTATAATTAATTGCCGTCCTTGAAACTTTGCCCACTGTGGGATATGCTCTTGATATTCATCGTTTCATTAAATGATCAGATTCAAAGCTGAGCAATCCTAAAAAATATGCCTTCTAATAATGGAGATGAAGTTGCAGATTATAATAGTAGCTAGGATCAGCAAATATGATCGCCATCTTTAACTTATTGTCTTCTCTGCTTCACAGGGTCTTTTCTGAGACAGTGCTCTCTGTCAGTCATAGTCTGTTATAAAGGACTTATCAGAACAGAATAGATTTATTCTCAGAGTAGTTTGTTCAGGCAATCATATGTTTAATTCATTAGAACAATTCAGATAACATTAAATCGTTATTTGATTCATTTGAATGTATGGTATATAGAGATGGGCGATTTGATTAGAACGAAGGGGAATTCGATACGAATTTACAGAGAAAATTCGATTCATCAGGAATCCGAAGTTTACGCTGTAAATTTTTTTTTTAAGTACTTTTTTAGTTAATGGCGCGCAAAGCACAGCGTGTTACTATGGGGCAGAGAATCTTGAGAGGAAGAGGAGTAAAGGAACACCCTCGATGAATGCAAAGTTCAGAGCGACAAATACATGTCGAATCCACAATGTTTTAGAGTGATTTTCGCTTCATGAAGGGTGTCGTGTGTAGGGTTTCTGTATAACGCAAATTCCAATACTTTTTTGGTGCTAAAGTGGGTGCAAGAAATGTTGTCAAAATCACAAAGTTATATAACTACTATGTCAGACAGAGGGGGCAGCGTGGGCGATCAGGCACAGGTCGCAGCCACAGTAAGGGGACGCGTCGTCAACAGGGGTGACTCTATGAGGCCAGAACGGCAGTGTGTGTGTTCAACAATCTCAAAGGTTTTGAAGTGGTTGAGTAGGTCACTCCAGCCAAGAGTCAGTGGGTTGTCATATACAAAACATTAGTTTGGCATTGCCCAGGAGCAGAGTCAGCGGCCTCTCCTCTGTCTCAACCAGCATCTTGCTGTTTCATTTACCCCCTCAGCTATGAGAGTTACTAGGTGTGTATGGGCTCAGCGCAGCTTATACAGCGAGGATGAAGTGTTCTGAGGACCAGTCAGCAGCTGCTGGCAGTGTGAAAACTGGGGACACACTCCGCTGCTTCTGTGCAGTAGGCAGGCGTGCATACTGACACCGTTGAGGAAAATAGCGTTGACCAGGGAAGTACGCAAATTGACGATATGTAGCCGATACGCACTTGGTGAGCAGGTTCAGCAAGGGATCAAGATTGCGGCGAGATGTCAGCGATGAGCAAAGGCAGCGGAAGCAGGGCTAAGCAAAGTTCACTATTGGCCGCGAGGTCAGCAGGGGGCAGAAGGGCGAAAGACGAGAGCCAAACGGGCCGTGGGGTACAAACCCCGCTTTGGAGGTCCAAGTAAGACATGGGTTACCAGGAGGCAAGCGATCGCGCGGCATAGTGTCACGTAAGGCAGCGTGGTGGCAGTAGTAGTAATCTAACTCACCTTGGACGGTTGTGGCAGTTTTTGTTAAGATACCAGAGATGCCAAGGGTGTAGTTATATGTAAGAAGTCTACGTGCAGAAAGGAAGCATTAGCAGGGAGCATAACGTTGGCGTAACAATGCGTCTAACACAGGGCAGCGTGACCATCAATGGCCTGGGAAGAGAAACGTGTGAACAGCAGCAGCACCTAGTGGCAAACATGAAATTTCGTGCAGTCAAGGCTGTAGCACCTCTCCGCAGGGAGCTGTTGTCTGTTGCACATTCTCCCAGTCCAGAGCTCCTGCTCATGCTGAGCATTTGGTGCCAGCAGTCAATTGAAAGAGGCGATACAAAGAGATAATGTCATGCGCCCGCACTCCTAAGGTGAAGAAGCGGACCTTGCTATGTCAAAGTGTTGTTATGCAGTCCAGTCCCTTTCCAAGTCGTGGACTCTGACCGTTCAAAGAATGAATGGCTTGTGCCGAAATTCGATTGGTTTGTATGAGTCCCGGCCCTAATAAATATATGTGGGTGTGGCCAGTCCTTGAGTTTGTTGGTTTCTTCCAGCTGGCGTGCAGAGCGTGACCATGGGAGCTGTTGTGTAACTATGGTCAGGGCCGTACATGGTTCCTTTATGGCTCCATGGGTGGAAATCTGCTTCCCGCCCTGAGCTACACCACCACTAACGGACGCCGCTTTCTCCTCCATGTTGTCAAACTGCTGCTCCTGCACCAGTGTCCGCCTCCTCCTTCTCTACCACCCCCTCACCCTCCACAAGTCTAATTGCTGCTCCATCAGCGGTGTCACAGCGGTCACACAGTTCTCCACCTGCCACTCCGCCTCTTCATTTTTTGTGGACTGTACTTGTCAATTTTCGGGAGTTAGAGCACATACCGCCCAGTGAGACAAGCACATAACTCACACCACACCTCCACGCTCTGCTTACCGTTAGCTGTCTGAGGGCCATGCGGCAGTGCCCTATGGTGCATTACTCTTTAAATGAGTTCTCCCTGTTTCCTGGGGCGAAATCAACAGGGGAGGAACTGCTCCGCGTCAGCAACAATAAATACAATTGTTGCTGCACTCCACGGACAACTGAAAATCGGAACATTGGGACAGACAGGAAGGAACATGGTTGTCCCAGCTGACCGAGGAGGGAAGGGCCAGCGCCCGCATGGTGCACGGTTTCAAACTGGGTTGTCAACAAGGTTCCTCAACGTTCTGTCCACCCATCTGGAAAACAATCTTTAAAAGGCCAGGAACCGTCCAGTGCACTTCAGCCCATTCTTACAAAGCCCAAGCATACCCATCTCGAGTTGCAGGTCAGAAAGGCTTCTCCAATAGTCTGATATGCGGATTTTCACCCGTTGGGAATTGTCCAGCCTCCATATGTTTAGACAACCTGTATGAACATAGAAAAGCGCATCTAATGATTGTTTTAATGATGCAAACGAACACGTGTGAACTCCCCGTTGTAACTTGATTGTCAGCCTTGGCAGCTCATGCGTGACACCTTCGATGGCCAGTTGTTTGTCGTGCCACTTGTTTATACACCACGGCCCCACTTTTAGGTACACCAGCTAGTAACGGTTGGCCCCCTTTTGCCTTCAGAACTGGTCTTAATCTTTCATGGCACTAGATTCAAAAAGGTGCTGGAAGCATTCCTCAGAGATTTTGGTAATATGACATGCTGGCATCCACACAGTTGCCGAAGATTTGTCAGGCTGCACTCTCATGCATGGATAATCCCGTTTTCCACCCACCATCCCAAATGTATGCTCTTATGGATTGAGATTGGTGACTTGGAGGGCCATTGAGTACAGGAACTCTATTGTATGTTCATGCAGAAACAGAGTTGAGATGATTCCAGATTTGGAAATGCGCATATATCCTGCTGAAAGTGCCATAGAGATGTGGGGACATGGGTCTAATAAAGGGTGATGAACATGGTCAGCAACCAATACTCAGGTTAGGCTGTGCGTGTGCAACGATGATCATATTGGTTACCAAGGGGCCACACGAGTTGCCAGAATAAATGATTCACCACACCATGACACCACCCCACCAGCCTTTGAACCGTTCGATACAAGGCAGGCTGGATCCGTGCTTCAGTGTGGTGACCCCCAATTCTGACAATCACGAAATGTTGAGCAGCAGAAATTGAGATCTCTATCATACAAGGAAACGTTTTTCACATCATTATACGTCCAATTTCGATAGCTGCTGCAAACTGGAACCTCGTTTATCTGTTCGTAGCTGAAAGGATGGGCACCGGTGTGGTCGTTCGGTGATGTAAGCCATCTGCCTCAAAGTCGATTGTATTGTGCATTTCAGCGATGCTCTTGCTACCTTGGTTTGTAAGGGTGGCGATTGAGTCACTTTGCCTTCTATGCAGGCTCAAACCAGTTCTGCCCCTTCTACCTCTGACCCCTGGATCAACAAGGCATTTCCGCCCACAGAACTGCGCTCACTGGATGTTTTTCTTTTTCGGGGACCATTCTCCGTAAACCTAGAGCGTGAAAATCCCAGTAGATCAGCAGTTTCTGAAATACTCAGATCCGCCTTCTGATGGCACCAACAACCATGCCACATTCAAAGCCACTCAAATCACGTTTCTTCCCCATACTGATGCTCGGCTTTGAACTGCGGAGCTAGTGTCATTAGGCATGTAGACATGGTCAAGACAGAGTTGCCGCCATGTAATTGGCTGATTAGAGAAATTAAGTGTTAACGAGCAGTTGGACAGGTTGTACCTAATAAAGTGGCGGAGTGAGTGTAAGTCACCAGTTGGAGAGCACTACCACCCCAGGTAGAGGAATCCCCCGGACTACTGGCAGCCAAACTGATGCATGGCTGTCGGGAGTTTGCAGTAGAAAAGCTGTCCTGCTCAGCCAGTAGTGTGGCATCAGAGTGGGTGGTTAAGGCGGTGGGGGCACCGTTAGCCCAAGGAGACCAGCTTGTCACCCATAACGTTGAGAGATGACCTTTGTCAAGATTGAATCAGGCTTGGAATGGCCTGCATTTCAAATCACCAATGCCTACGCATCAGCGTAAACTCCACCACATGTCAGTGTGCCACTCGTGGCCTCCTGCTGCTGCTGCGCCACCCCCGCGCTTGTCATTGTTTGTGCCACTCTGCAGCCTACTCATGCTGCTGTTAACTGACAGCTGTCTCTCTGGAACACACTGTGATTTCCATAATGTTGTTTTCACCCTCCACCGCTCTATGATGTTGCCAATATGTTTAGTTTTCCCCTTTCATCTGTCAGAAGGAATGAAAAGCCTGAGGATTGATAGCCAAAAGCAGGAGTAGATACAGAACACATTCGACATGCAAATATCCCATTTACTGGTAATCTCTGTTTTGGATCCACTCCTGTTTGTTTTTGGCTTTAGCAATACTAATGATGGATTATTGACCAATTGAAAGCGGAGACTGAGGGATTAAATGAAGGGCAAAATGATCAGTGACGTCAATGCAATATTACTGCCGACACCCTCTGCACTCTTTTGGGTGGTTTCTACATGTATCCGCGTTTAACAGAACAGGTTCAGTCATAATCTAAGAATCATCTGTTGTCAGTGTAAAAAGAGTGCACTCTTTGATGTTATAGTGGAATCTTGGCCCTCAGCTCGGTCCTTCCTCCTTCACTTATTTGGTGAAGTTGGCCTCTGTAAGTTCCTATGGAATGAAGAGTGAAGCTGTCATGTGCGTTGTCATACTAAAACACAGCATTGTTTGAAGACTAAACCATGCTCCCTATGCAATATTTAAGCATGGCAACGTTCTACAACACCCTACAGCAGTGTGGTGGCGAACCTATGGCACTGGGTGACAAAGGATGGCACTCGGAGGCATCTCTGTGGGCACACAGGCTGTCTCCAGGCACAGAGTTGCCAGACATGGCATCTTCCTGCAGTCTCAGGTAGTCCAAAGTAGTGTGTCTGCTATTGTAAAGTGACCCATCCTGTGTGCTTGGTCCGTCCAAAGAGTGAAAAGGTGTCAGATTGGAGCTCAAAGATTCTGGTAGCAATAGTTGTGTTAACTGCCTAAATGCTATGTTGGCACTTAGGAAAAAGCTAGTGGTTTTTGAGTCTCACTTTGGGCACCGATCTGGAAAAGGTTCATCATCATGCCCACAGGATCTCTGGCAGCCAGGAAATACCTGTTTTTAAACGTATTCATCATGATTGATTCAGGTCAAATCAAATTTTTTCAAAAAATTATGCCAATCGGGTCGAACCAAATTTCAACAAAATTCGCCCATCTCTAATGTTATACTTAGATGTTGCTAAAGTAGATATATAAAGGAAGAAAAAAACAAAGAAGGTAGATCGGCACTCATGGGTCCGTTTCAAAATTCTTCAGTAGTTTTATTGATCCAAGATGAGGACAATACACATGACGGCGGTACAAAGTAAAGGTGCTGTACACAGATTACATCTTAAGCGTTTCAGACCATTAGGTTCTAATGGTTCTGAAACGCAGTAAAGATGTAATCTGGTACAGCACCTTTACTTTGGTACCTGCCGTCATGTGTATTGTCCTATCTTGGATCAATAAACTACTGAGAATTTTAAACGGACCCAGTGAGTGCCGATCTACCTTCTTTGTTTTTTCTCTTATGCCTGCCATACAAGAGTGGAGACTCTCTTGGATTGAGCACTGGTGGTGAGCGAGCCTGAATTTTCCTCTGTCCCGTGTGTTAGATATAATGGGTACAATAGGTTTCTCCTTAATTATGTCCAGAATAAACTATAAAAATGCCAAATAGCCTTTTACAAAAAGAATGCCAAACTCAAGCTTTTGGAGTGGCATCCCTGAGAATTTTACTTTATCCATTGAATGATGCTTAGGCCTCCCAATTGGTCAAAGTCTTTGATAAAGTGTACAATTTATCTAATTTTGTCTCTTGTATACACAATTAAAGGAAATTCCCATTTGCTTTTAACATTATGGAACTAAACATACCTGAGAATGCGTAGCTACACTGATGCAGAAAAACATATCTTGTTTAATTCCTGAACTGGAGTGGTGTGGTTGCTGAAAATGAAAAATTAATTATAAAATTAAAATAATGAGGCTCTGTCGCTCCTGTGGCTGCTCCAGCGCTCTCCTCTACCTAATATGCCATGCTCCAGCCTTGTCCTGCCCAGATGAAAGCGGGAGAACACTGTATTCACAGTGTTTGTCACTGACAGGCAGAAGAGGAAGTAATCAATCGCTTGCACCATCCCCCAGCTGCCATGTATGAGTCATCCAGCCCAGGTTGATCCACTCCTTGACTTCTTAAAACCAATTTACTCATCGATTCAAAGTTGATTTTCTGGATTGATGCCACCACACTCGGCCATGAAAGCAACATCATCTGAACAGTGATGGCGAACCTTTTGAGACCGAGTGCCCAAACTACAACAAAGGCCCGTTATTTATCGCAAAGTGCCATAACCACAGAAATTTAATTTGTGATTTATACTCCTTCTCTGTTCACAGTTTTCATTGATAACAGCCCCTGAGGACACCAAAAGTACAAAGCGAAAAATAGTCCCAGGTACAGCTGTCACTTTAAAATACTCTGTGCACAGCAAGTCCTGGGCTGTCTGGGGACTGCAGGAGATACCTGGAGTCATCTCTGGTGATGGCCTGAGTGCCCAAAGAAAGGGCTTGAGTGCCACCTCTGGCACCAGTGCGCATAGGTTAGCATCACTGATCTAGAAGCTGATCAACTGCTTAACAATATTCTGGTAGTGTTTATTAAGCCAATTCTAAAGATAGTTCCTTTTAAATATGGATAAATGGAGACCATTGTGTGACTACATCAAAGGTTGCTGTAGCTAGAGAAGGGATTGTTTAGCAGATGATCACTTTTTAAGAAGAAGATCCTGGCTTAGACAATATAGTTCCCAAAAATACAGACGGGAAAACAAAATACAAAATCTTCAAATAAAATAAATCAAGTCAAAATTGTGTCAAATAAAAAAAAAGCTAAAATTTTATCTGGTATTACATATAAATGAACTGCAGTTTAAATTTGGCACATAAAACTCCAGTAAGGTTGATTATCTTGTGATGTGTGGCCAAAGATACTGAATGTCAGCAGAGTGTCTCTGTATAGTTCTTTCATAATTTACAGCAATGCTTTGCATCATTATCCCTTTGAAGGATTAAAATCTACCTCGCTTTGACTTTCAGTGCCATGCCAATTCCTTTTTATTGCCTGGCAAAAGTTACCCATAAAAAAACACCATCAGAAATTCCTCTGTGCTTCAGGAAATTCATTGTAAAGGGTTTTTGTATAAATCAATATAAACTTTATGCCAAAAAAGGCAACTCAAAAGGATGCATCTTGCATGGTCCTAAGGAAAATGATAGGTATCAGGGTTTTGTAAAAGCACAGCAGTCGGTAGAGATTATAATCTATGCCAGGAATTCTGGAGAAATTTGCACCTAAAATGTCATGCCCTACATTTATTGAGGGATGGGATTTAGTCCATTTTTAGGTTGTTTTCCTACTTGTTCAAAACAGGGACGTGTTTTTGTGAAAAAGGGACGTAGCCTACCCAAAAGAAACCAGAAAAATTCAGTCGTAAAGGGACCAAACTAACAGCTGGTCCAGTAAAGTCTTTACTCAGGTAAATGATCGCAGCAGATTTCTGGCACACAATAAGACTGTGGTCAGAGGCAGAATGGCACTAGCCAGCTGTAAAAGCTGTCATTCAATCTTTTTTTGGCATTCTGAAAACTTTAATTTTATAAACGCTGTTAGAAACTGAAATGAGCTCTGATTAGTTGCCTGGGTAACTAGAAACAGTTTTGCTCTCAAGAAACTCCAGGGTAAATCTCCCCCAATGAATACAACTCTAACAGAACTCTACTAATAGACTTTGCTCCTAGAAAAAAAACTCAAATCAACGCATTTGATTAATTCTTCGGATGGACATATCCCTGCTGCAGCCAATCACTGGCCTCATCTGTCTGGCACTAAAGGTGGTCCGTACTAAGTGACACCCGACTTACACAACGACCACATAGTTACTGACAGACCCCTATGCCCCACTGTGACCTCCGGTGAAGCTTTCTGGATGCTTTACTGTAGTACACAGACTTGCAATGACAGCTGTAAGGTGTCTGTAATGATAGCTTTATTGATAATCCTTGGTCCAATTACAGCAAAAAAATTTGGAAACTCCATTGTCACTGGGACAAAAGAAAATAAATTGTCTAGAACTTCAATTATAAAATATACGTTTCGACTTACATAAATTCAACTTAGAACAAAACCTCTGGACCCTATCTGGAGTAACCGGGGACTGCTGTATTGGTGATTGATGTCCACTGTACGAACATGTAAATACATTCAGCCGGCCAGGCGGAAAGTGCGGAAAGTTGTGGAGGGTCAGGCAGATGGTCTGTTTGGTTATTTTAACTGTCATTGGTCTCTGTCACTATTTCTGTCCCACAACCTGTTGGAGCAGCTCACAAGGATTCCCACCCCGCCTTTATTCAGTATTTCATACATTAATCATTCTAAAAATCTTGTTCTTTATTATGAAAGAGAATGGTCACATGGTCAGAAGGCAGCTACACAAGACCTGTCATGTTCTCCTATACACATATGTAGACACAGACATCAGGATAACAAGTACCTGTATGTTCTGCTAAACCAATGTGTGAGACACATGATCAGCTACACAGGTACTTCACATTTTCTCCCTGCACATTCATATTGGACTGCCTATGATTTTTAAATAAGTCTCCTTTTTTTTTTTTTTGAAACTTTTAATTTTTATTTATCTCATTTTTATAAATACATACACGAGCCACAAAAAATTACAAAACACAGTATTACAATCCACAGCGAGATAGACAGACAAAGAAACATCCGCCTTTATAAAATAAAGCAATAAAAGATAGAAAAAAAAAACAAAACAAAACAAGAAAAAAAACATTAATAAAATAGATAACCCAACAGGAGCAACAAACCTCCAACTCACTCCTCCTGCCTTATCAAAAATCCTCATGGTATACGCTTTTATTACAAAACATGCCGTCAAACCCTAACTGTCCTCCTTTCAGTCAACATTGTCACTATAAACTTCTGTTGTTCTGAATAAGTTCCTTATGATGGGTTAGCTATTTTGGACAAAGGCTCTGCCGAGCCGAAAACGCGCGTGGGGGGGGGCAGTCGTGACCACCATCACTTTATTCGGTAAGGACGGGCTCTAATATGCGTATGCTTCCAACAAACCTTTTCTCACTTACATTTGCCATTGACATTTAAACATGATAGTGACATGGATGGACTAAAACTGCTAATTGACTTATGTTGTGTCGAGACCAGTCCTTCCCCTTTGTTGATTACACTATACTGCATCATGTCCGGGATGCCTGCCTTTCCGCTGTACACCATCCGACAACACTATTATATGTAATACTATGATTTTTAACCCTTAATTGCATATTCTTTGTTATTTGTATGCAGAAAATAAAGTTTATTTAATTCTCATCTCCTTTTGGACTTATTTTTGCCTCACTCCCTCCTTCAATTTGCGAGTACATTAAGTTACTTTTCTATTTTGGACTATGCAACGGCCTGCTTGTCCTCCTGATAGTGTGATTTGGTATTATCAATTTTTTAGCAATTCACGTAATACTGGCTGTATCTAACACGTGGTTGCTAAATTGATTATAGCATTTGTATACATTGTGGTTTAACAAAAAAGTTTTAGAGGATAATTGAATAAAAGTATATTTTATCCACCTTGCTTTATATATACACATATGTGAGACACAGACATCATCTACACAAGTACCTGACAGTTTCTGTATACACATGGAGAGACACAGACATCAGCTACACAAGTACCTGACATGTTCTGCTATACACATGTGTGAGAGACACCAACATAGCTACACCAGTATCTGACATGTCTGCTATACAAATGTGAGAGGCACACATATCAGCTACACAAGTAAACTGACATGTTCTGCTATACCAATATGCGAGAACACAAACATCAGCTACACAAGTACCTGTACAGTTCTGCTATACACATGTGTGATACACAGAAATCAGCTTCACAATTACCTGACATGTTCTGCTAAACATGTGTGAGACACAGACATCAGCTCCACAAGTACTGACATGTTCTCCTATACACATGTGATAGACACAGACATCAGCTACACAAGTACCTGACATGTTCGCTGACACACGTGAGAGACACAGACATAAGCTACACAAGTACCTGACATGTTCTCCTATACACATGTGTGAGGACACAGACATCAGATACACCAGATCTGACATGTTCTGCTACACAAATGTGGAGAGACACACGACATTCAGCTACAAAAGTACCTGACATGTTCATGTATACACAGTGAGGAGACACAGACATCAGTGTACACAAATATCTGACATGTTCTCTGCTCATACCCATATGTTAGACACAAACATCAGCTACAAAAGTACGACATGTTCTGCTATACTACATGTGTGAGACACAGACATCAGCTACTCAAGTACCTGACATGTTCTTGCTATTACACATGTGTGAGACACAGACATCAGCTACTCAAATACCTGACATGTTCTGCTATACACATGTGTGACAGACACAGACATCAGCTACTCAAATCCTGACATGTTCTGCTACATATGTGTGGGACACAGACATCAGCTACACAAGTACCTGACATCTTCTGCGTATATGTGTGAGACACAGACATCAGCTACACAAGTACCTGCAATGTTCTGTCTATTACACATGTGAGAGACACAGACATCAGCTACACAGTACCTGACATGCTCTACTTTACCCATATGTGAGACACAGACATCATCTACACAAGTACCTGACATGTTCTGCCTACACATGTGTGAGCACAGAATCATTCTACAAATACCTGTCATGCTCGTTAGCTATACACATTGTGAGACACAGACCATGCAGCTACACAAGTATCGACATGTTCTGTATACACATGTATGGAAGACACAGACATCAGTTACACAAGTGCCTGACATGCTCTGCTATTACACATGTGTGAGATACAGGCATCAGCTACACAAGTGCCTGACATGCTCTGTTATTACACACTGTGTGAGCTACAGGCATAAGCTACACAAGTGCCTGATAGTTTTGCTATACACATGGCTGCATGGAGCTGTGTATGTCATACAGACACAGGCTGTGGGGGCATGGCCACCGACCAGCCAGAAAAGCACAGGAGGCAGTCAGCACCAGCATATACAGGCTGTCAGTCAAGCTCTGGGGATGTGGTGTTACTCCTACTCATGAATCAGACTGGACAGTGAATATGATCATGATGCATTTGACATCTCAGGTCAATTGCTACAGCTGTAGTACCTGATTGCTTCAGTTTAGATGTAGAGGGACAATGAAGGGATAGGGGGCAATGCTAATAATGGCAGGTTATGAAAAATAGTTAGTTTAGGGGGTGTAATTGCCGACGAGTTCTTTAATTTCCGCATAAGGCCACATTTTTGAATAGTTGAAAAATAACTTTTATACAGTACGTCAGAAAGAGGCTTTTGTTTATAGTGAAATACACAACACTAATCCCAGATTGTCACAATGGACATGTCACAATTTGACACAAAAAGTCAAGACAGCCTAACTTGCAGAACTATAGAGCAAGACGTAAGGTTGTGGCAGCAGTCTGCTGGGAGATGGTTGTTAGTTGATGATGTGTTTTACTCTCTGAATGTATTAAAGCTAATAAGTAACAAAGCAAACACAAACAAGACACCGCGGGACATCCTGGAGGTTGGCGTGAATACTGGGAATGGAAGAGGAATAGGAATGACTTGTTTATGAAATACTTCTCTACACTTTCCTATACAGGGGGTCATCGCACTAAAATGAGCCCAATCAAAAAATTCAAAACAACTGGAGTCAATGGACAGAGTATGCATGTGAGAATCTTGAATATGGTTTCCAAATAGAACTTTATTACAGCCAATTGTTTCTATCTCTTTGTTGTTTGTGCGCTTGGGGAGCAGGAATACACTGAAAAATGGTCAGTAGTTAATCCCCTTGCTATCATCTGTGATGTGCATAATTATTGTACATTTCAGCCAAAAGTGTGAATAACATAATACTAACCTTCCTTGTTTTTTTTGTTTTTTACAATGGTTCTGGTTACTAAACATGGGTCATAAATCGATTTGCATTTTATTAAAAGAGCACGCGCCCCCCATAGACTGTATTGGGACTGATGCCACCCTACTATTGACCCACGTGAAATGATATGCTCTTCCTTAGATAGGAAAAGGGTGAGACTCCCCTCTACTGTATTAATGTCTGTTCCACTTAATGTAGTTACCTTTAATATGGGGGTGATGCACATTTTTAGGTATTTTGAATTATTTTGTTACAGTTTTTTTCCAAATGTTTAGACCCCTGAGTACTTAACCCTTAGTTGCTGATGATCTATACCTATACTGCCATCGACATTAGTCGTGCTTTTGTTAGAGAAAACTTGTGATATGTTCATGGTAAAATTTTTGGTCTATCGCTATCTAGGTTGTTTCCATAGGTAACTATTTCACTATTTTCAGATTGTCTAACCCGCAAGTGAATATGTCTTTCTAATTATTCAATTTGTATGGTGCTGTGAAAATGTGTGGTAAGTTAAGGAACTTTCTTTTGTGCATCACCTTCTGTGACATCTTTATAACGTGGGGAAGGGATGTACAGATGCTTGTGCCATTCGAATGTAACTGTACAGCTCTTATTTGTGTCTACGGCTCGAATTTGTATTTATTGTTGCTGCTGTTGTTCATACTCCCAAAATATTATTGGTGGTTGGGTGAGAAGAGCCTCGTATTCATCTCGTTGACGGTTGAATAATCACAAAGGCCAATGCTGATTCTCTCTTCCTCCCCACAAAGCGGCCGCAGCTCAATGAAGTGACATACATTGATGGGGAGAAATGACTTGTTAGGTGGTGAAAACAAAATGGCTGTGTCCCTATTAGTACAAAAAAAAATCCCACGCAACATAAGTGTGTTTCGAAGCCTGGCAATTGGTAATGTAGATTTACGAAGGAGTTTGGTATACAAATATCCGCTGAATAAGATTTTTAAACAGGTGGGTAATGCAATTCGTGGTTAAGCGATGGGTTATAGCCACAATACCATGGCTAACCAACTTGAATATGTTCAATTAAATCACAAATAGGGATAGCAAAGATTGGGTGTTTCTAGAAACGCGGCAGGCGAAGGGAGGTCAAAGGGGTGCAAAACTGACGACATTTCAATTAATAAGTGGCCTTTGTCACAATGGTCTGAGAGGGGGGAATTGAATAACCAAAATAAGGAATGTTAACGGTTCAAACATCAGGATCATAGCCTGTTTATGGTTTTGCAATTTCTAAAAAAAAATTATATATATCTTTTATAATAATTGCTGAATAGAGGGCTGTTTTTTGACGGAAGTTTAATCAGGGTAATTAATGGTTGGTAACATGTTATAGTGGAATCTTGGCCCTCAGCTCGGTCCTTCCTCCTTCACTTATTTGGTGAAGTTGGCCTCTGTAAGTTCCTATGGAATTGAAGAGTGAAGCTGTCATGTGCGTGTCATACTAAAACACAGCATTGTTTGAAGACCAAACCATGCTCCCTATGCATATTTAAGCATGGCACACGTTCTACAACACCCTACAGCAGTGGTGGCGAACCTATGGCACTGGTGCCAGAGATGGCACTCGGAGGCATCTCTGTGGGCACACAGGCTGTCTCCCAGGCACAGAGTTTGCCAGACATGGCATCTTCCTGCAGTCTCAGGTAGTCCAAGTAGTGGCCTGCTATTGTAAAGTGACCCATCCTGTGCTGTTTGGTCCTGTCCAAAGTGACCAAGGTGAAAAGGTGTCCAATTGGAGCTCAAAGATTCTGGTAGCAATAAGTTTGTTACTGCCTAAATTGCTGTGTTGGCACTTTGGGAAAAGCTAGTGGTTTTTGAGTCTCACTTTGGGCACTCGATCTGTAAAAGGTTCACCATCACTGCCCTACAGGCTCTCTGCAGCCAGGAAATACCTGTTTTTTAAACGTAATTCGTCATGATTCGATTCAGGTCAAATCAAATTTTTTCAAAAAATTATGCCAATCGGGTTGAACCAAATTTCAACAAATTCGCCCATCTCTAATTGTATACTTAGATGTTGCTAAAGTAGATATAATGGTACAATAGTCTCCTTTAATTATAGTCCAGAATAACTATAAAAAATGCCCCAAATAGCCTTTTACAAAAAGAATGCCAAACTCAAGCTTTTGAGTGCATCCCTGAGAATTTTACATTTATCCATTGAATGAGGCTTAGGCCTCCCAATTGGTCAAAGTCTTTGATAAAGTGTACAATTTATCTAATTTTGTCTCTTGTATAACAATTAAAGGAAATCTACCATTTGCTTTTAACCATTATGAACTAAACATACCTTGAGAATGCTGTAGCTACACTGATGCAGAAACATATCACCTAATGGTCTGAAACGCGTAAGATGTAATCTGTGTACAGCACCTTTACTTTGTACCTGCCGTCATGTGTATTGTCCTCATCTTGGATCAATAAAACTACTGAAGAATTTTAAACGGACCCAGTGAGTGCCGATCTACCTTCTTTTGTTTTTCTTCCTATTGTTTGGGATAATAAACTAGGGAATATTTTAGGGAACAGGCATTTTTATTTTCTCAATTCTTACTGCCGCCAAGTAAGTTCACTGCAAAGGGGCCCACTGAGGCTCTGTTGTCCAGGACAGGGGCGTAACTACAGCCGTAGCAGACATAGCAATCCTCTTTCCCCCTGGCTGTAGTTACTCCCCTGTAATGGGCAGCGCAACTGAAGAATTTTAAACGGACCCAGTGAGTGCCGATCTACCTTCTTTTGTTTTTCTTCCTATTGCCTGCTACAAGAGTGGAGACTCTCTTTGGATTGAGCACCTGGTGGTGAGCGAGCCTGAAATTTTCCTCTGTTCCCGTTGTAATAATTATAAAGTACAGTAATAGAATGTCTATCTAAAACAATTTAAGTTTAACTTTTACGTGTGAATTGGATTTTTATAATTTGTGATTTCATACTCCCTTCTCTGGCACAGTGTTCATTGATAGGACTTCACCAGCCCCTGAGACACCAATAAGCAGAAAATAGTCCAGGGACAGCTGTCATTAAAATACCCTCTGTGCACAGCAAGTCCTGGGCTGTCTTGATTCTGCAGAAGATACTGGAGTCCAGCTCTGTGGGATTGCCTGAGTGACAGCCACCTCAGAGAAGTGGCTCGCTTGAGCTGGCCACCGCCTATCTGGCAACAGTGCCATAGGTTAGCCAGCTCATGATCTAGAAGCTGATTCAACGCGTAACACAATATTCTGGTAGTGGTTTATTAACCAATGTCTAAAGATATGTTCCCTGTTAAATATGTCAATGGAGACCATTGTGTGACTACATCAAACGGGTGCTGGTAGCTAAGAAGGGCTTGTTTAAGCAGATGAATCACTTTTGTCAAAACTACGGCTAGACAATATAGTTCCCCAAAGTACCGACGGAAAACAAATACAATATCTTCAAATCATAAATCAAGTCAAGTGAGGCAAATAAACCAAAAAAGCCAGTATAAATTGAATTGGGGTATTTACACGGTGGCACGTACAGCCAACGAAACGTGCACGTTTGTGTGTTCTGTGGCACTAAAACTCACGTAAGGGACGTCCGGTGATTGTTCTGGCCAAGGCATTACTCGAATGGCAGCAAGTGCTCGCGCGTATAGTTCTCGGTACCACACACTTTCCAGCCAACGGCTTTGCAGCATTACCCCGCGGAACCGCGGGGACAAACATAGAACGCAAGCTGCGGCCGGTCTACGTGCCCAGCCAAGTTTCTTATCTCGCTACTAGCCGGGTCACAAAGTGTACCCATCCAGCAAAAAACAACAGAAGAAGCGGCACTGGGGATGAGGAATAATGAAAGGGTTTGCGGACAATAAATCAACTAAACGGTGAGGCCTAAAAGGCAAATCACAAGGATGCTATAGGCAGGGTCCTAAGGCCAAACGGTAGGGGCGAGTCGGGTGTGGGCACGCTGGGTACAAAGCGCTCAACGCACCCTCGGTGTACCGAATCTTACCAACCGAGATGCCCACGAAGTCTGGGAGAAATGCGGGCCACAGCAACAGGGTAGTGACAACATGACAGGGACGGGAAGGGATATTCCTACGGCCACGTCGTAGGCGTGTCGGAATCCTTTATCTCAAACCATACCAGTCGGCGAGGGTTCTCGGGCGGGGGGTGAAAAAAATGGGAGTCTAGACCCAAAACAAGAAAAAAGCAAATGAACCGTAAAAGGGGTACAAGAAAGGGAGGGACATGACAGTCTCGTGAAGAAGGTAAAATAACCGCCATGCAATGATTCCCGCTGCCACAGCGACCTACCGCGCTGGGAAGAGGACCATGATCAGAGCAAGAGGAAAAGACGGTCCAGGCACAATTCGCTCGGTGGGGGGAAGGTCGGGTAACAAAACGCTCTGAGCGAATTGGATAAACCCCGGGGAGAAACTCGACAATGAAGGCTATGAGTAGGGCCAAGGGCTGAATGTTGTGAACCAGGGGTTCGTCCTTTCTACCGCAAAAGCCAGGAACACCCGTCCACAAATTGGGTGCCAGAAAAACATACACGCAACTCTGAAAAGCTAAGAGACGGGGGCGGGGCACGACGAAAATAGAAGAAACTCAATTGCACGCAGGTGACACATTCAGGGCCGGAGGGACCATAGCACTGCGGCAGCCAAGGCACTTCGGGCAACCCCGAAGATGCCGGGGCCGCAAAGGGGGCCCCGTACAGGAAGGAGACCACCTACGAATTCAAACCACGAAACAGAGGGACTTGAAACACACCGATGCAAAAGTGGCGACACCCCTTGAGCGCATCCCGGGTGCGAACATTCTGACGACCTTTATCGATCGACCTGTAACTTGACGTAAACAGAAATCGCAAATGAGCAGCGGAAGGGGGAGGGTAACTCGAAGATGTTAACGCGAAGAAGCATTGGTCAAGGAATAAAAGAAAAGGGTGGGCGGAAACATCCTCACAATGGCACCGGGGACAAAGAAAGACTTTTGCGAGACCTTAAATATTTCTATCACTGGGTACGCAAGGACATATACACACGTCAATGGCAACGTAAAAAGCAGGGAAAATAGCCGATTGAACACGGAATGAATGGAGGCCGATTGGATGGAAGGGACACTAGGGATAAACAGAAACACGGCGAAAGAAGCTGAGCCACCGGTCAGAACACGGAACACGAGGATAACGGCGAAAGTGGCCGGCAGGGTCAGAGGCAACGTGGCGGGACTGGTGGGTATGAAATGGGCTACGAAGGCGCTCGGCAATAGAGCGGTCAGGTCACAATACCGGGTAGCCAGCTTACATCAGGCACTCCCAAAACACAGTGCATCTCAGGCATGTGCAGACAGAATCAGGCGACAAGCAGCTGTTCTTGAGTGGAACTGGCGAGGGTCACAGGGGCCGAGGGCAGATCCAACAGGCAAACCCGGCAGCTCTCGCGCCCCGATACACATAGTGGAAGACCACAACTAAGCTACAATTACACGGACAGGGGCGGCAAAAAAGTGTGAGATGCCACGGTCCGACAGCAGAAAAACAGGGGCGCACACCACCGGGGCTCCCCTGCCACATACATTTGGCTGGCCCTAGCGCCCTTGGGAAAGCAAGGCTCCTGTTGTTGGGTGTGAACTGTCGTGACTGGTGTAGGTTTTTAGTGTTACATCACTACACTCTTCGGAAGAATAACACGACCACCAGAGCACAAAAACTACACCACACAGAGGACAAGCCCCAGGCGAGATAGACAGACAAAGAAACACGCTCTTATAAATACAAAGCATAAATAACGATAAAAAAAAAAAACAAAACAAGAAAAAAACTCTTGAATAGGATACTGAACAATGTCACACTTCTGCGCCGTCGATCACCCCGGCCCGAGCTGATCCTCATCGGTACACAACACCGCCGTCGCTCACGCAAATTCATTCTTTCATTATCAACATGCCTTCAAACCCTAACGTGTCCCCTTCAGTCAAACATTGTCCTATAACTTCTGTGTCCTAATAACTTCTCCTTCTGGGCAGGTTAGCTTATGTTTGGGCAAGGCTCTGCCCGAGCGTAACGGCGCGTGGGGGCGGCAGTCTGACCACCTCACTTCTATTTTCGGAGGGACGGGCTCTAATACCTGCTGTATGCTTCCAACACCCTTTTCTTCCTTCATTTGGCCATGACATTTAACACTGATATGTTCATTGGAATGGACTAATACTCTAATTGCTTATGTTTTCAGTCCATTCCTTCCCTTTTTGTTTACACTATACTGTCATCATCCGCGCATGCCTGCTTTTTCCGCTGGTCTCCATCCGACAACCCTAATTATGTAACTATGTACGTTTTTATAACCCTTTTAATTGCATATTCTTTTTATTTGAGCAAAATAAAGGTTATTTAATTCTTCTCTCCTTTGTGACTTATTTTTGCCTCAGCTCCCTCCTCTCATTTTAGAGGTACCGTAAGTACTTCTTTCTATTTTGGACTATGCCAACGGCCTCCTGTCCGCCTGAAGTGGGTATTTGGTATATCCATTTTTTTAGCAATGCACGAAATACTGCTGCTATCTAACCGTGGTTGCATTGTTATAGCATTGTTGTAATAGTTGTGGTTTACAAAATTTTTTAGAGTATATTGAATACAAGTTATATTTAATCCACCGTGCTTTAAGATTATACACATATGTGAGACCAGACCATTCATCTACCAAGTACCATGACATGTTCTCTAAAAAATACACATGTAGAGACACATACATCACTAGCACAAGTAACTGACCATTTCTGCTATACACATGTGAGAAGACCCACACTCAGCTCACCATATCTGACATGGTCGTCTATACAAAGGAGAGCACACACAGCTAGCGACAAGTAACTGACACTTTGTTCTGTCTAGTATCCCAGATGCGAGACCCAAACACAGCTAACAAGTACCTAATGTTCTGCTAACACATGTTGGACTACACAGAAATCAGCTCACAGTACCTGACAATGTGTCTGCATAACACATGTGTGAGACCACGACATCACTCCACAGTCCTGACATGTTTCTCCTATACACATGTGAAGCACGACATCAGCTACACGATACCTGACATGTTCTGCATACCAACTGAGAGACACAGACATATCTACCCAAGTACCTTGACATTTTCTTCCTATCAACAACAGGTGGAACCAGACATCAGCTACAACCACCAGTATCTGACATGTTCTGTTCTACACAAATGTAGGAACACATCACTACACAAAGTCCTGACATTTCGGCTAACACATGTGAGAGCACAGCCATCAGCTACACAAAATCTACATGTTCTGCTAACCCCTATGTAACACAAACAATCACGCTACAAAGTACCTGACATTCTGCATACCATGTGTTGGATGACCAAACATCAGCTACTCAACCTGCACATGTTCTGGCTATACCCACATGTGTGAGACAGCAGACTATCAGCTACCCAAATAGCCTGACATGTTCTGCTTACACATGTGTGAGACCACTACATCAGCGTCTCAAAACCTGACATGGTTCTGCTATAACATATTGTGGGGCACAAGCATCAGACACACGTACCTGACATCTTCTGCTATACATGGTGAGAACACAGAACTCAGCTCACAAGTCTGCCATGTTCTGCTAACACATGTAGAGACACAAGCAATCAGCTACAAATCCCTGACATGCCTCTACTTTACCCATAGTGAGACACAGACATCATCTACACAAGTACCTGCATGTGTCTGTTGCTATACACATGTGTGATCCCAGACATCTCTACACCAAGTACCTCTGCAGGCTCGTTCCTGCTATAAACATGTGTGAGACACACAACTACTCAGCTACACAGTGAATCTGAACATTTTGTGCTTACACATGTTGAGACACGACACTACACATGCCGACCCCAACATGGTTCGCATAGTACACAGTGCCTGCTGCTCTGATACACATTGTGAGATACGCATCAGCTCACAACCGTCTGCCCTACGTGTAGTAGCTCACCGTCCTCCTGTCTATATCACATGCTGCTGCTGTTTGTTATGTTCCCCCCAGCCCCATACAGACCAGCTGCTGGGGCATGGCCACCAGCACCACGAAACGCCAGGAGCGCATCTCCAAGCAGTATACCAAGGCGTCATCACGCTTCGGGGATGTGGTTGTTCCTCCTACTTCATGACATCATCTGACAGCTTGAATATGTCATGATGCATTTTTGACATCTCAGGTCAATTGCATACAACGCTTTAGTACGATCTGATGCTTTTCATTTAATTGAGAGGGGACATGAGGGATAAGGGGCAATGCTTATAACGGCAGGTTTTATAAAATATAGTTGTTTAGGGGTGTTAAGTTTGCCCGACGAGGTTCTTTAATTTTCCGCATAAGGCCACTTTTTTAATAGTTGAAAATAATTATGAAGTACGTCAGAATCGGCTTTTGTTTTAGTGAAATACACAACACTAATCCAGATTGCACAATGCATAGTCACAATTTGACACAAAGTCAGACGCTAAACGGGCAATACTATGAGCAAGACGTACAGGTTAGTTGCAGCAGTCTGCTGGGAGATTTGTTTAGTTGATGATTGTTTAACTCTCTGAATGTATTAAAGCTAATCAGTAACAAGCACACGACAACAAGACCCATCGATGGACTCCCTGGAGGTTGCGTGAACTCCGGAATGAAGAGGAATAGGCCATGACAGTGTTTTTTAAAATACTTCTCTACACTTTCCTAGTACAGGGGGTCATCCGTCACTCAAAATGTAGCCCACCGATCAAAAATTCAAAACATTGGAGTCATGGTACAGAGTATGCATGTGGAATCTGAATATGGTTCCCAATGACCTATTACAGCCAATTTTGTTTTCATTCTCGTGTTGTTTGTGCCATTTGGAGGAAAAAAGGAAATACACTGAAAATGGTCGTAGTTTCATCCCTCTTGCTAATCATCTTGTGATGTGCAGATTTTGTACATTTCAGTCCAAGTTGACATGATAAACAATATTAAAACCTTCCCTTGTTTTTACACGGTTTCTGTAGCCCCATTGTCTTAAATGTTGCATTTTATTAACAAGACACAGACCCCCCATCAGACATGTTTGGAATGAATGCCATCATCTATTGACCCCAGGTGTTGAAATAGATGCTCTATCCTAGATGCAACATTGTAGACGTCCCCTTCTACTTATTAAATGTCTGGTTCACTTAATTTAGTTTCCTTTAATTATGGGGTATTCACATTTTTGTATTTATTATTTTTTTATTACATTTTTTTCAACTGTATTTCAACCCCCTAGAGTACTTAACCCTATTTGTCTGATTGATCTACAATCTACTGCCATTCTACAATTGGTGCTTGTTTAAGACCAATTGTAGTTTCTCAGGTAATTTTTTGGTCTATCCGCTTACTCATTGTTCCTCGTAGGAATATTTCCACTATTTGTTCAGATCGTCAACACCAAACGAATATGCTGTCTGTTCTAATTTATTCAATTTTATGGGTTTCCTGTGAAAATTTGGTAATGTAAGGAATTTCTTTTTTGTGCATCAAATCTCGGACTGGAATTTCTTTATAACGTGGGAAGGATACAGATGCCATTTATGGTCAAATGTACAGCTCAGATTTGGTCTACGGTCGAATTGTACTTTAATTGTTGCTTGCTAGTGTAATATCCCAAATATTCTACGTGTTGGGGGTGAAGACATAGATTCATATGATTTGAAATCGGTTGATAATCCACAAGGCCAATGCTGATTACTGATTCCTCCCACACAAAGATCAACGTCAATGAAGTGACATACCACTTGATTGCGGGAGAAATGACTTGTCCCAGGGGTCAAAAACAACTGTTGCTCGCTACCAACTTTTAAGAAAAAAAATATCAAAAGAAACAATAATGTGTGTTCTAGAAATTGTACTGCCTGTATTAAGAACTTAGTTCTTGGCTATACAACTACCCGCTGCAAATGTTTTCTAAACATGTAATGCAATACGGGTACGAGCTGGGTAGCACGCCAACAAACCCAGGTTAACGCAACGAGTAATTACTGTTCCATGTCCAAATTCATTCAATAGGGATTAACATGCTTGGGTCTCTCAGATACCTCGGCTCAGGGGATGTCACAAGGGGTCAATTGATCTATCTAACCCATTCTCTTAAGTCAAATAAGTTCCTTTGTCGCCCTATTGGCCTGAGGGGTGGGGAGAATATCTTGACAAACTTTAACCTTAAGTACATGGCCTTAAATGCTTCAACACTTCACAGACACAGACCTTTTTTTAGGTTTTTTTTCTGCTCAATTCTCTTTCAAAAAAAACGTTTAAATTAATAATATTTTATCTATAATTTTTATCGACATATAGGGCTTGTTTTTTGCGCAAGATTTTTATTTTCCAGTGGACATTTTAATGGTACAAATAGCATGATACTTCAAATTTTATTAACTCAAACTTTCATATCTTGTATGCTTTATTCCTGTTTTAGTTTATGAATAATCTGTTCTGAACTGTCAATTATTTGTTTTTTTGTCCCTTTGTCTTGTCATTTCTCGGCTTGGTCCTGACTCGACTGACTTCCCATATATACTGTATCATTTCTAGCATTTAGGAATCTTTGTGTGAACACTGTTCTGGCATTTATGAGCACATAAATAGTTACTAATAGTGATTGCATAGTATCTTAGCAGTGAATGGTCGTCATGAACCTGAGGTAAGTCCTGCAGAAACCTGAATGTGGCATTAAAGTAAGCATTAGGCGTAATAAAGTTGCCAATCGGTTAAAATTGTAAATCTCCCCACCTTTCCTGATCGCCGATAAGCATTATATCTGTATGCTTTATTATATACCCTGATTCCTCACAAAATGTATTGTCTCAATATTAATTTTGTCCGTCCTAAGAACCATAGGGCTTTTTTTTAAGAGATTCATTATTTCTATGTACAAGAAATTAATGGTTGGGCACCAAATCAACAGTTATTAATATACTGTATCATCTTCACACCTCAGCCAACTAACTGACACAACTGTGACTTCCCTCAAGACTTTCTTGTGAGTCACTTCCAACAGCTCTATGGTACATTTGCCGTTCGATTTTTGAGTCAGTTGTATCATCACCTTCTGACATCCTCCTCATCCTCTCCAAAACCAGAATTTTCATGCTGAATTCTTCTGACCACATTTTTTTTAAATATTGGTGCCATCATTGCACTTTTCTCTACAATGAAATCCCTTTTTGTCCAGGTAAGCCTACCTCAAGCGCATTTTCAATCAGCAACAGTCAGTGATTTTACGCTATGATTCATCAACCTGTCACACCTCTTGCATATCTAAAGATTTTGCAATATTACTGTATGGTGAAGTGGAAAAGGGGAAAGAATAGCATGGCTGCCGCTAGGTCTTTTTGCAGTGGGGGTTTAGGAGAAAACCCACGACTGGAATCTGTTCACAAAAAGAACTACCAAAGGTAAGTCTTGGTTCAGCTGCAGAATGGAGGGAATGGGCCACTTAACCCGCGCTGATCTCCAGACTAGACCCTACAGCGAAACCCCTTGAGTAGGCAGCCGTCTGCACGAGTCATTGGAGAGAGAGGACCAATAGTGTCTGTCAGCCGCTGTGGGTGTTCATCGACAGAAACTGAAGGTGTGAGGGTTAGGACAGTATGCAGACAGGGGAAAAAACAGAATAAAACAAACGGATACAGACAGTAAGCAAAACTAAGCAACAGAAAAAGAGACACTAAATACGACAGCACAGACATAGAAGCATGAGCAACCTGCCAGTCCCAACGGAGATGTCATACTCAAAAAAAATGCTGTCAAGGTAAACGTAAGCAACTTTGAATACACACCATGGATAAGCAAACGAACCGCTCAGAGAACAGTGAGACAGGAATCCACTAGGCTTGAGTTCCCAGAAGAGAAACCGGCCAGTGGAATGACCAGTATCCAATATACGCATCTGAGATACGCCCACAGAACCCTTAGAGCAGACCCCAGTGCTGATTTCAGTAGACAGACAACATAATTCCCTAAAGCGCTGGAAAGCGGCGGAAAGCTGTGGCGGAGCTTAAGTCGACTCGGGGAAGACCGCTATCTATAGTTGGGGAGTGTCTTATTTTCAGGAACCATGGTTTCACTAACTAGCAAATTGTAATTAATGTCACTATGGATTGGCACTCATAAAACTATAAAAATATAACAAGGACTTGGATATGACGGCAATAAATGCTCGGTACTCGTTATCGAGACCAACGTTTCCCGATGCCGATGCTCGTCCGATAACGCAGCCCCATTGAAATATGGAGACTCCGAGCATTTTTCAAGGGGACCAAGGCTCTCACGGGGAAGCTTGGCCAAACCCTGGAACCTCCAGAAAGGATGGAACCCACAAAACTGGACGGAAACAGCAGGGGCAGCATGCATTGATCCTCTGAGCTGCGTATCGTACCATTATCAAATTAAGGGTCAACAGCATGGGTCATGAAAGAGTGTGACCGATGAGGCTAGATAGCATCTAAACTCCATACTTGACCCTGAGACTAGGGACGGCATCGAGCACCAGGCAGCGCAGCAGTCAGGCGTAGAGTCTCATGGCGACATCCCTAAATGGCTCAAGTTCTACCAACCACAGGTTAGGTGAAATGTATTCCTATTTGAACAAAAGGTTGCCGGTCTATTAGTCGATAAACACAGCATGTTGGCGACATAAGTCCATAATGCTCTGGTGAAACACCCGAAATGATGCCTGACACAGTCCTTTTGATAAGGGGAGACATGTGGAGGCCCTGGGAACGACTTTCCCATGATTAGAAGAGCGACAGTATGGGTAAGTCATACTTCGCTGCTCACTGATTGCAACTTCAGGGGTCTCCAGCATGCGGCGACGATGGCGATTCCACTAATGGTATCTGGGCAACGCCCCTTGGAAAAAATTCTTCTGGCCTGACACAGCTCGTTTGATAGGGGATGTGTGCTTCATATGCCCTCGTGCTCACGCTGGGGTATAGAGAGTTTAAATGAACATTGGTGAACGCTGGGGATCCGTGGAGGCAAAATGGACAGAACAGCAGGGGAATAATGCATGGATGCTCTAGGCTGCCTATCTGGAGAGGCTGGCGGTCCACTGCCAGCGGATTTTCGCCTGCCAAGCCCTGTCCTCTCCTCGCTCCTCCACCCCAAAATGGCCTGGGCACAGAAGCGTTATTGAAAAACATTATATTTTCAAAGCACTGCCGGGTCTTTGAATATTTCACCTAGAGATAATGGAAAGCATAGTGTTCTATTTTATTGTCTTTATAACGGAAATGTTCCATGATAAGCGACAGTATGGGCATCCATATTTGCGCTGCTGATGATTGGAAACTTCAGGTCTCCAGCATGGCGGCGACAGTGGGCCGAGTTCCACTATTATCTGTGCAACACCTGAAAAGTCTTCCTGACACACGCGTTTGATAAGGGGACGATGTATGAGAGCAGTGAACTAGTAGTAGATCAAGGTGCTGCAGTATAAACTAGTTGTTGGATCTGTTAGATGGGAGCGGCGCTCCTGCTGCAGCGCGCTGTTTGCCAATCAGCCCCTGTCTCTAGTGCTCTCCCCCAAACAGGCCTTCGTAAGAACCTTTTGTATAAGAGTTAAGTGTAGTGCGTTCTTCATAATTTAGGATAATGGGGGTAGGGGAATGTAACAGAGGCGCAGAACGCTGAAATATATCATAATAATGAAAAGTTGTCAGTATATTTTTTGTGGATTACACAGCATGTTGGGCACAAGTTAACAGTTGATGTGAGCCATGAAAACAACCCAAATTCCTCCGCATGACACTGCTCGTTTGATAGGGACATGTATGGAGGCGTGAACTAGTAGTTAGATTAAAGGGCTGCAGTTAAACTATGTTTGTTGGATCTTGAATGGAGCGTCGGCTCCGCGTGCTAGGCGGCTTTTGCCATCCAGCCCGCTGTCCTCTAGGCTACTCGCCAAACAAGCAAAAACACTCGAAGGACCTTTGTATATACTCATGTTGAGGAGCTATATCTTATAGATTGGTTAGAGGGTGTGTGGAGTGACGTGTGGAAGTAGGTGTATAAACAGATATCAGACATGAAGTCTGCTGGAACATAATATCCGGTAAATGTATAAAAGGGTGTCTGCCAGTACTATTCATGAACCTATTTATGGTGATACCCGCTCAGTGTGAGTTGAAACGGACAGAGTTAACAAGATGTGGGTGGTCTGTGAGAATCCTGTGAAGAAAGTAGCCCAAAAAAATTAACAAGAGGCCGGGCACGTTCGTTTGGCTGAGATAAGGATTGGAGGAGAGGTGGAGGAATAGAAACGCAAATGCGGGGAGCGATGTCAAATTGGACACAGCAGTTAAGATGCTCGGAATCCCAAAAACATGAAGCAAGAATTACGGTGGTAGAATGGTACCCAGCCAAAGAGCTGGTAGGAACAAAATGGGAGGAAAAAAATGTGGGACCAGCTCAAAAAGACGACATGTGGAGGCTGCTATGGAGACAATTTCATTTGGGGATAGTTGCCTTATGTGCAGTCCAAAAGGTTTAAAACCCAGAGGACAGTAGGATGTCCCCTCGCAGAATTACATAGATGGAGTGCCTGTAATTGGCACTCCCAAAATTGCTTAAACAGATACCGGGTAGTGTTGGCCCTCATAAAATTAATACAGAGGGACTATGCTAAGCCACGTTGCCCTGTCAAATAGCCAGTTTTCTTATGCTTAGTGTACAAAGAGGAGGTAGAGAGGACGAATTAGGATGCGGAGTGGCATCATTAATTCAGTTGAGCTTCTTTCACCTGTGGAGATATGAAAAGCCGGAGAAATCCAGGTGTATTCATCTTGTCATCGTCACCTGTCAGTCGACAGGCGTGTACGCTTATCGTGATATGCCACCATGCATGCACTGAAAACCCCCGCTCAGACAACACCGCTAGCGCAGGCAGCAAGAAACACCAGGCGTACAGCGCCATTCAGCCACATGTCCAGCTTTGAAACCCATATTTTAGGGAGGTGTGTTATCCATTTAGACGGGTATTGTCAGCTCGTACCCCTCACCATCTTTCTGTAGAGATCATCCCTAACTCTGCCGAGACTGGAGAGCGTGACATGTGTCTTGCGGGTGACATAAAACTGGCAAGTCCTGGTAAGTATACCCCGGCCAGTGCTGGAAAAGCTGGCCTGCTCGCCTACTCTCCCTCGATACTTGTCTCGCAGGAAGTACGCTAGCGCTGTCAGAAGGAAATACTGTTTCAGCGTGTGCACCAGTGCCTGCTGGTATTCATGCTCCTCACACTCCTTTCCGCTCCAGGGATAGAGTGAAAATTTATGCTTGTCCCGTTGGTCAGAGAGTGATTACCCAGTAATCGGTGCTCGACATAAATCCGTTGACCGATGCGGTCACGAATAGCACTATCATGAAATCTGCCATAGCGCCAGAGTCCCCAGCGCTCAAGCATTCACTCCCCTCAGCTGCCTGACCCCTTTCCTCCTCCTCCAACTCCTCCAACTCTTCTTCTCGCCGCATCACGCTGACAGTGAGGAACTGAACAATGGGTCCCCTCTTCTTCTCGCCAACTTCCTCCTCCTCTTCCTCCTCTCCTCCTCCACCAGATCCGCCTTATGCGCTGGAAACAGACCTCAGGTGCTTGGCTATCAACAATGGAATCTTCTGTCCCTGACAGGCAGAAGTAATCAATCGCTGCACCATCCCCCAGCTGCCATGTATGAGTCATCCAGCCCAGGTTGATCCACCTCCTTGACTTCTTAAAACCAATTTACATCATCGATTCAAAGTTGATTTTCTGGATGATGCCACCACACTAGGCCATGAAAGCAACATCATCTAGAACAGTGATGGCGAACCTTTTAGAGACCGAGTGCCCAAACTACAACAAAGACCCGCTTATTTATCGCAAAGTGCCAACACAGAAATTTAATTTGTGATTTATACTCCCTTCTCTGTCACAGTTTTCATTGATACCAGCCCCTGAGGACACCAATAAAGCAGAAAATAGTCCCAGGTACAGCTGTCACTTTAAAATACCTCTGTGCACAGCAAGTCCTGGGCTGTCTGGGACTGCAGGAAGATACCTGGAGTCATCTCTGGTGATGGCCTGAGTGCCCACAGAAAGGGCTCTGAGTGCCACCTCTGGCACCAGTGCCATAGGTTAGCCATCACTGATCTAGAAGCTGATCAACTGCTTAACAATATTCTGGTAGTGGTTTATTAAGCCAATTTCTAAAGATATGTTCCTTTTAAATATGGATAAATGGAGACCATTGTGTGACTACATCAAAGGTTGCTGTAGCTAGAGAAGGGCTTGTTTAGCAGATGATCACTTTTTTAAAAACTACTGGCTTAGACAATATAGTTCCCAAAATTACAGACGGAAAACAAAATACAAATATCTTCAAATAAAATAAATCAAGTCAAATTGAGTCAAATAAAAAAAAAGCTAAAATTTTATCTGGTATTACATATAAAAGAACTTGCAGTTTAATTTTTGGCACTAAAGCTCAGTAAGTATGAGTTCTTGTGATTGTGTTGGCCAATGCATTACTGAATGTCAGCAGAGTGCCTCTATAGTTCTTTCATAATTTACAGCAATGCTTTGCATCATTATCCCTTTGAAGGATAAAATCTACCTCAGCTTCTTCTTTCAGTGCCATCCAATTCCTTTTTATTCCTGGCAAAATGTACCCATACAAAAAACACCATCAGAAATCCTCTGTGCTTCAGGAAATTCATTAAAAGGGTTTTTGTATATATCAATAAACTTTATGCCAAAAAAGGCAACTCAAAAGGATGCATCTGCATGGTCCTAAGGAAAATGTAGGTATCAGGGTTTTGTAAAAGCACAGCAGTCGGTGAGATTATCAATCTATGCCAGAATTCTGGAGAAATTTGCACCTAAAATGTCATGCCCTACATTTATTGAGGGATTTAGTCCATTTTTAGGTTGTTTTCCTACTTGTTCAAACAGGCGACGTGTTTTTGTGAAAAAAGGGACGTAGCCTAACCCAGAAACCAGAAAATTCAGTCGTAAACTGGACCAACTAACAGCTGGTCCAGTAAAGTCTTTACTCCAGGTAAATGATCCAGCAAGATTTATCTGGCACACAATAAGACTGTGGTCAGAGGCAGAATGGCACTAGCCAGCTGTAAAAGCTCTCATTCAATCTTTTTTCTGGCATTCTGAAAGCTTTAATTTTGTAAACAGCTGTTAGAAACTGAAAATGAGCTCTGATTAGTTGCCCTGGGTAACTAGAACAGTTTTGCTCTCAGAAACTCCAGGTAAATCTCCCCCAATGAATACAACTCATAACAGAACTCTACCTAATAGACTTTTGCTCCTAGAAAAAAAACTCAAATCAAAGCATTTGATTACATTCTTGCGGAGTGACATATCCCTGCTGCAGCCAATCACTGGCCTCATCTGTCTGGCACTAAAGGTGGTCCCGTACTTAAGGACACCCGACTTACACACGACCCATAGTTACTGACAGACCCCTCTGCCCACTGTGACCTCCGGTGAAGCTTTCTGGATGCTTTACTGTAGTCCCAGACTGCAATGATCAGCTGTAAGGTGTCTGTAATGAAGCTTTATTGATAATCCTTGGTCCAATTACAGCAAAAATTTTGAAACTCCAATTGTCACTGGGACAAAAGAAAATAAATTTGTCTAGAACTTCAATTATAAAATATACAGTTTCGACTTACATATAAATTCAACTTAAGAACAAACCTCTGGACCCTATCTTGTATGTAACCCGGGGACTGCCTGTATTGATGTGATTGATGTCCACTGCTACGAACATGCAAATACATTTCAGCCGGCAGGCGGAAAGTGCGGAATGTTGTGGAGGGTCAGGCAGATGGTCTGTTTGGTATTTTAACTTGTCATTAGGTCTCTGTCACTATTTCTGTCCCACAACCTGTTGGAGCAGCTCACAAGGATTCCACCCCAGCCTTTATCTAGTCAATTCATACATTAATCATTCTAAAATCATCTTTTCTTTATTATGTAAATGAGAATGGTCACATGGTCAGAGGCAGCTACACAAGTACCTGTCATGTTCTCCTATACACATATGTGAGACACAGACATCAGCTACACAAGTACCTGTCATGTTCTGCTAAACACATGTGTGAGACACATGCATCAGCTACACAAGTACCTGTCATGTTCTGCTATACACATGTGCGAGGCACAGACATCATTTACACAAGTGCCTGACATGCTCTGCTATATACATGTGTGAGACACAGACATCAGCTACACAAGTACCCGTCATGTTCTGCTATACACATATGTGAGACACAGACATCATCTACACAAGTACCTGTCATGTTCTGCTATACACATATGTGAGACACAGACATCATCTACATAAGTACCTATCATGTTCTTCTATACACATATGTGTATCTGCACACGTTAGCCGCGCATCCGGTATTCACTATGCCGGGCTGCATTTTGAATGGAGCCACTGCTCTGTTTTTAAAGTATTAGCTATACATCTTTATTATTTTCAGTAGAGGATTATTTCAATTTGATTCTTGGTCCCCTGATGAATCTGTATTACATCAGAGGAAACGCATTGGGATTGGATTATTTAACTGTTTTGAGACTATCTAGCGAGGGTAAGGTATCCAGTAGGGACAGCTGTGGACCGTCCTTGTGAGGACGGGAGTCTGGGAACTTTAACCTGTTCACGACCTGTTCGTCGGCCGCGGGTGCATGGAGAGCCCTCTCCATAGCCGGTAAGTTTTTGCTGCATATTGCAGCAAAGGCTTACCGGTAACACCCGCGATCGGTTTTTATTTATCTCATTTTTATAAATACATACACAGAGCCACAAAAATACACAACACAGTATTACAATCCACAGCGAGATAGACAGACAAAGAAACATCCGCTCTTATAAAATACAAGCAATAAATAAGATAGAAAAAAAAAACAAAACAAAACAAGAAAAAAAACATTAATAAATAGATACCCAAACAGGAGCAACAACCTCCCACTCACTCCTCCCTGCCTTACTCAAAAGTCCTCATCGGTATCAGCTTTTATTACAAACATGCCTTCAAACCCTAACTGTCCCCTTCAGTCAACATTGTCCTATAAACTTCTGTGTTCCTGAATAAGTCTCCTTCTGATGCAGGTTAGCTATTTTGGACAAAGGCTCTGCCCGAGCCGAAACGCGCGTGGGGGCGGCAGTCGTGACCACCATCACTTCTATTCGGTAAGGACGGGCTCTAATACTGCTGTATGCTTCCAACAACCCTTTTCTTCACTTACATTTGGCCATTGACATTTAACACTGATATGTACATTGATGGACTAAATACTGCTAATTGACTTATGTTTGTCGAGACCAGTCCTTCCCCTTTGTTGATTACACTATACTGTCATCATGTCCGGGCATGCCTGCCTTTTTCCGCTGTACACCATCCGACAACCCTATTATGTGTAATACTATGACTTTTTAACCCTCTAATTGCATATTCTTTGTTATTTGTATGCAAAAATAAAGTTTATTTAATTCTCATCTCCTTTTGGACTTATTTTTGCCTCACTCCCTCCTTTCAATTTGAGAGGTACATTAAGTACTTCTTTCTATTTTGGACTATGCAACGGCCTGCTGTCCTCCTGATAGTGTGATTTGGTATTATCCATTTTTTAGCAATCACGTAATACTGGCTGCTATCTAACACGTGGTTGCTAAATTGATTATAGCATTTTGTAATAATTGTGGTTTACAAAAAAGTTTTTAGAGGATATTGAATAAAAGTTATATTTTATCCACCTTGCTTTAATATATACACATATGTGAGACACAGACATCATCTACACAAGTACCTGACATGTTCTGCTATACACATGTGAGAGACACAGACATCAGCTACACAAGTACCTGACATGTTCTGCTATACACATGTGAGAGACACCAACATCAGCTACACCAGTATCTGACATGTTCTGCTATACAAATGTGAGAGGCACACACATCAGCTACACAAGTAACTGACATGTTCTGCTATACCCATATGCGAGACACAAACATCAGCTACACAAGTACCTGAAATGTTCTGCTATACACATGTGTGATACACAGAAATCAGCTTCACAAGTACCTGACATGTTCTGCTATACACATGTGTGAGACACAGACATCAGCTCCACAAGTACCTGACATGTTCTCCTATACACATGTGATAGACACAGACATCAGCTACACAAGTACCTGACATGTTCTGCTATACACACGTGAGAGACACAGACATAAGCTACACAAGTACCTGACATGTTCTCCTATACACATGTGTGAGACACAGACATCAGCTACACCAGTATCTGACATGTTCTGCTACACAAATGTGAGAGACACAGACATCAGCTACACAAGTACCTGACATGTTCTGCTATACACATGTGAGAGACACAGACATCAGCTACACAAATATCTGACATGTTCTGCTATACCCATATGTTAGACACAAACATCAGCTACAAAAGTACCTGACATGTTCTGCTATACACATGTGTGAGACACAGACATCAGCTACTCAAGTACCTGACATGTTCTGCTATACACATGTGTGAGACACAGACATCAGCTACTCAAATACCTGACATGTTCTGCTATACACATGTGTGGGACACAGACATCAGCTACACAAGTACCTGACATCTTCTGCTATACATGTGTGAGACACAGACATCAGCTACACAAGTACCTGCCATGTTCTGCTATACACATGTGAGAGACACAGACATCAGCTACACAAGTACCTGACATGCTCTACTTTACCCATATGTGAGACACAGACATCATCTACACAAGTACCTGACATGTTCTGCTATACACATGTGTGAGACACAGACATCATCTACACAAGTACCTGTCATGCTCTGTTCTGCTATACACATGTGTGAGACACAGACATCAGCTACACAAGTATCTGACATGTTCTGCTATACACATGTATGAGACACAGACATCAGCTACACAAGTGCCTGACATGCTCTGCTATACACATGTGTGAGATACAGGCATCAGCTACACAAGTGCCTGACATGCTCTGCTATACACATGTGTGAGATACAGGCATCAGCTACACAGGTGCCTGACTAGTTTTGCTATACACATGGCTGCATGGAGCTGTTGTATGTCATACAGACACAGGCTGCTGGGGGCATGGCCACCAGCACCAGAAAGCACATGGAGGCAGTCAGCACCAGCATTATACAGGCTGTCAGTCAAGCTCTGGGGATGTGGTTGTTCCTCCTACTCATGAATCAGCTGGACAGCTGAATATGATCATGATGCATTTGACATCTCAGGTCAATTGCATACAGCTTTAGTACCTGATTGCTTCAGTTTAGATGTAGAGGGACAATGAAGGGATAGGGGCAATGCTATATAATGGCAGGTTATGAAAATATAGTTAGTTTAGGGGGTTAATTTGCCCGACGAGTTCTTTAATTTCCTGCATAAGGCCACATTTTTTTAATAGTTGAAAAATAACTTTATACAGTACGTCAGAATCGAGGCTTTTGTTTATAGTGAAATACACAACACTAATCCAGAATTGTCACAATGGACATGTCACAATTTGACACAAAAGTCAAGACAGCCTAACTTGCAGAACTATAGAGCAAGACGTAAGGTTGTGCAGCAGTCTGCTGGGAGATGTTGTTTAGTTGATGATGTGTTTACTCTCTGAATGTATTAAAGCTAATAAGTAACAAAGCAACACAAACAAGACACCAGCGAGGGCATCCCTGGAGGTTGGCGTGAATACTGGGAATGGAAGAGGAATAGGCATGACTTGTTTATGTAAATACTTCTCTACACTTTCCTATACAGGGGGTCATCGTCACTAAAATGTAGCCCACATCAAAAAATTCAAAACAATTGGAGTCAATGGACAGAGTATGCATGTGAATCTTGAATATGGTTTCCCAATAGATCCTTATTACAGCCAATTTGTTTTCATTCTCTTGTTGTTTGTGCGCATTGGAGGAAGGAATACACTGAAAATGGTCAGTAGTTAATCCCTTTGCTAATCATCTTGTGATGTGCATATTATTGTACATTTCAGCCAAAAGTTGATGAATAAACAATAATAAAAACCTTCCTTGTTTTTACACTGGTTCTGTACAACCATTGTCTATAAATGATTGCATTTTATTAAAAAAGAGCACAGACCCCCCCATAGAATGTATTGGAATGAATGCCACATCTATTGACCCCAGTGAAATGAATGCTCTATCCTTAGATAGAACATTGTGAGACTCCCCCTTCTACTTATTAAATGTCTGGTTCACTTAATTTAGTTCCTTTAATATGGGGGTGATTCACATTTTTAGGTATTTTAATTATTTTTTTATTACAGTTTTTTTCACTGTATTTCAGACCCCTAGAGTACTTTAACCCTAGGTTGTCTGATTGATCCTATCATATACTGCCATGCTACATTGGTGCTTGTTTAGAGACACATTTGATATTTTCAGGTAAAATTTTTGGTCTATCCGCTACTAGTTGTTCCATAGGAATATTTTCCACTATTTTTCAGATCTGTCTAACATCCAAACTGAATATTGTCTGTTTCTTAATTTATTACAATTTTTATGGTTTCCTGTGAAAATGTTGGTAATGTTAAGGAATTTCTTTTTGTGCATCAAATCTCGTACTGGAATATTCTTTATAACGTGGGAAGGATGACAAGATGTGCCATTTAATGTCAAATGTACAGCTCTAGATTTGGTCTACGGTCGAATTTGTACTTTATTGTTGCTTGCTAGTGTAATATCCCAAATATTTACTGTGTTGGGGTGAAGAGCATAGATTCATATGATTTGAATCGGTTGATATAATCCACAAAGGCCAATGCTTGATTCTCTATTCCTCCACACACAAAGAGCAGATCGTCAATGAAGTGACCATACCACTTGATGTGCGGGAGAAATGAATTGTCAGGGGTAAAAACAAACATGGCTGCTCCATACTTTAGTAAAAAAAAAATATCAAAAGAAAAAATAATTGTGTTCTAGAAAAAATTGTACTGCCATGATTAAGAACTGAGTTCTTGGCTATACAAACTATACCGCTGCAAATAATTTTCTAAACAGTGTAATGCAATATCGTGGTTAAGAGATGGGTATCACGCCACAACTACCCATGTTAACCAACGATAATTACTGTTCCATTCAAATTCATCAAATAGGGATATAACATGCTTGGTGTCTCTCAGATAACTCGGCAGGGATGTCACAAGGGGTCGCAAATAATGATCTACCCATTCTCTTAATTTCTCAATAAGTGATCCTTTGTCAGCCACTATTGGCCGGAGAGGTGGGGAGAATATCTTGAATCAAACTTTAACACCTTAAGGACATGGCCTTAAATGGCCTTCAAAACATTCAGGACACAGACCTTTTTTAGGTTTTTTTCTGCTCAAATTCTTTAAAAAATAACTTTAAATAATAAATAATTTTTATTAAATAATTTTTTATCTGACATATGAGTTTTCCCGATGCTCGAGGGCTCGTCTCGAATAACGAGCCCCATTGAAATCAATGGGAGACTCGAGCATTTTTCAAGGGGACCAAGGCTCTGCACAGGGAAGCTTGGCCAAACACCTGGGAACCTCAGAAAAGGATGGAAACACCACGGAAATGGACAGGAAACAGCAGGGGCAGCATGCATGGATGCCTCTGAGGCTGCTTAATCGCACCATTATGCAGCCTCAGAGGCATCCATGAAGAACCTTTTGTATAAGATCAAGTGTAGTAGCGTTCTTATAAGTTTAGGATATGGCGGGTGAGGGGAATGTAAACAGATGCGCAAGAAGCGCTGAAATAATATCACCCCAAACAGCACTTCTAAGAACCTTTTGTATAAGATCAAGTGTAGTTGCGTTTTTATAAGTTTGGGATATGGCGGGTGAGGGGAATGTAAACAGATGCGCAAGAAGCGCTGAAATAATATCGGTAAATGATAAAAGTTTGCCAGTATATTTTGTGGATAACACAGCAGGGTGGCGACAAAGTTAACAAGTTTGATGTGGAAGCCATGAAAACAACCCCCTCACCATCTTTCTGTAAAGATCAGCCCTACTCTGCCGAGACTGGAGACAGGTGACAGTGTCTTGCTGGGGTGACATAAAACTGGCAAAGGCCGCACCAGGGCCTGCTGGTATTCATGCATTCTCACACTCCTTTCCTCTCCAGGGATGAGAGTGGAAAGATTTTGCTTGTACCGTGGGTCCAGGAGAGTGAATACCCAGTAATCGGTGCTCCTCCAACTCCTCCAACTCCTCTTCTTCTGCCCATACACGCTGAACAGTGAAGGACTGAACAATGGTCCCCTCTTGTGTCTCGCCAACATTCTCCTCCTCTTCCTCCTCATCCTCCTCCACCTCCTCCGATATGCGCTGAGAAACAGACCTAAGGGTGCTTTGGCTATCAACAAGGGAATCTTCTTCCCCCGTCTCTTGTGACGAGCGCAAAGCTTCCGACTTCATGCTGATCAGAGAGAAGGCATAGTAGGCCTGAAAACCTGGACCGAGGTAGGCCCCGCAATCCTCAGCGTCGGCAGTATATGACCAGCCGCAGGGTCAGACTCGGTCCCAGCCTCCACCAAGTTAACCCAATGTGCCGTCAGCGATATATAGTGGCCCTGCCCGGCAGCACTCGTCCACGTGTCTGTTGTCAGGTGGACCTTGTCAGAAACGGTGTTGGTCAGGGCACGGATGATGTTGTCTGACACGTGCTGGTGCAGGGCTGGGACGGCACATCGGGAAAAGTAGTGGCGGCTGGGGACCGAATACCGAGGGGCGGCCGCCGCTATGAGGTTGCGAAAGGCCTCGGTCTCTACTAGCCTATAGGGCAGCATCTCCAGGCTAAGCAATCTGGAGATGTGCACATTAAGGGCTTGGGCGTGCGGGTGGGTTGCACTATATTTGCGTTTCCGCTCCAGCGTCTGGGGTATGGAGAGCTGAACGCTGGTGGATGCTGTGGAGGATCGTGGAGGCGACGATGGGGTTTTTGTGCCAGGGTCCTGGGCAGGGGCTGACTATCAGCTGAAACAGGGGAAGGAGCAGTGGTGTGCACGGCCGGAGGTGAACGGGCTTGCACAGTCCGTCGGTCATCCGGTGTTTCTTTAAAGAACCTCCAGACTTCTGAAAATCTAGCCCTCGCCATGGGAGCTTGACTACGGGCAACATTTGGCGCTGATGCACCAGCTCTGGCAACAGTGCTCTACCACGAGTCCCAGTAACTTGAGACATGATGAACCTAGGGAGTGTAGCTCTGCGGCGTTCCCCTGCTCCCTCATCAGCAGGTGGTGTCTCACCCCGGCCAGGACCACGGCCTCTGACCCCTGCAGTAGTTGGACGCCCACGTCCACACCCTCGTCCTCTAGCCCTCGGGTTAAACATTTTCAAAAATAAAGTGTAAACTTCAATTTTTTTTTTTTGTGTTTTTTTTTTTAAACAAAACAATGCTATCCTATTGCTATGGCTAGTTTCTAACCTACACTGACAGCACACAACTGGATTTTGTGCTGTGCCAGATGACTTTGAGTTATAAGATAAATAAACGTAAAAAATAAATAAATCAGCAGACTCGGCGTAATTCAAATCAAACCCCTAATAAATTGTCCCACTTCGGTGTTTGAGGTGGATATGTGTGTCACTAAGAGCTAATATCTGACATATGAGGGCTTGTTTTTTGCGGCAAGATTTTTATTTTCCAATGGGTACATTTTAATGGTAAAAATAGCATGATAATTCAAATTTATTAACTCAACTTTCATATCTTTGTATGCTTTATTTCTGTTTTATTTATGAAGAATCTGTTCTAAAACTGTCAATTATTTGTTTTTTGTCCCTTTGTCTTGTCATTTCTCTGGCTTTCCCTGACTCAGACTTGTATTCATATATACTTGTATTCATTTCTATGCATTTAGGAATACTTGTGTGAACACTGGTCTGGCATTTATTGAGCACTAAATAGTTACATAAATAGTGATTGCATTATATTAGCAGTGAATGGTAGCATTGATAACTGAGGTAAGTCTTGCAGCACTGAATTGTGGCATTAAGTGGGCATTAGGCGGTAATAAGTATGCAATCGGTTAAAAATTGTAAATCTCCCCATTAACTGATGCCATAAGCATTATATTCTGTTGCTTTTATGTATATCCCCTGATTCCTCAAAAATAATAGTGTCTCATATTAAATTTTGCTCCTAAAGAATCCATAGGTCTTATTTTTAAGAGATTCATTATTTCTAATGTACAAGAAATTATTGTTGGGCACAAAATCAACATTTATTAATATACTGTAGTCATTCATCACAAACCTCAGCATAACTAGACAAACTGTGAATTCCATCAAGACTTTCTTGTGATTCTACTTCCAACAATCTATGGTACATTTGCCGATTCTATTATTTGAAGTCAGTTGTATCATCACCTTCTGGAACCTCCTCATAACTCTCCAAAACCAGAATTTCATGCTGAATTTCTTCTGACCCCATTTATTTTAGAATAATTGGTCCCAATCATTGCACTTTTCTACAATGATCCCTTTTTGTCCAGGTAGCCTACTCATAGCGCATTTTCAACGCAACAGTCAGTGATTTTAAGCTATGAATTCATCAACCATGTCACAACCTCTTGCAGTATCTAAATGATTTTGCAATATTACTGTATGGTGAAGGGAAGAAGGGGGAAGAAATAGCAATGGCTGCCGCTAGGTCTTATTTGCAGGGGGGGTGTTAGGAAAACCCACGACTGGAATACTGTTCACAAAAAGAACTACCACGGAAGTCTTGGTTCAGGCTGACAGAATGGAGGGAATGGGCCAACTTACCCTGCGCTGATCTACAGACTAGACCCTACAAAGGCAGAAACCCCCTTGAAGGTAGGCAGCCTCTGCAAGGTCATGGGAGGAGAGAGGAACCCAAATAGGTCTGTCAGCCGCTGTGAGGTGGTGCAGACAGAAAACTGAAGTGTGAGGGTTAGGACAGTATTCAGACAGGGGGAAAAAACAGAATAAAACAAACGTGATACAAGACAGTAAAGAAAACTAAAGCAGACAGAAGAAAAGAGAACTAAATACGAACAGACACAGAACATAGAAAAATGAGCAGAACTGCCAGGTCACAACGGAGAGTATGTCAACGTCAAAAAATGCTAGTCAAGGAATAGTAATCTAACTGGTGAAATACAACACCATGGATAAGCAAACAACGCTAAGGGAGAACAGGAGACAGGAATCCAGCTAGGCTGTGAGTTCCAGAAGGAGAAACACTGGCACAGGTGGAATGACCAGATCCAAATTACGCAGCCTGAGATCCGCCCCCAGAATCCCGTAGGAGCAGGAACCCAGGCTGATTCAGAAGACAGACAACATTAAATTCCCTAAAGCGAGGGAAAGCTTGCTGCAGAAAGGGGGCGGAGCTAGAGCAGAAACTCGGGGAAGACCGCTAGTCTATAGTTGGGGAGTGTCTTATTTTCAGGGAAACAAGGTTGCACTACTGCAATTGTAATTAATTTACATATGGATTGGCACTCATAAAACTATAGAAAATATACTAAGGACATTTGTTTGAGAAGTTGTCTTTGAATTTGTCTAACCTTAGAAAATATGGAATACACTCACTTAGATTCTTAAACCATTAATAGGTTACCATAACCAGAATGTTACTAATTTATGGACCACTAGTGTACAGTAAAGGAAATCAACCACTAAAAAAAAAAGGCTAGAAATACTCACATCCGTTTCTCTTCACATTGATCTCGGGACAGTCCATCGTTAGTCTTGACATCCCGGAGTCACCTAGAAAACAAACGTTGGTTGTCAAGATGTCCAGCGCTCCAGGCTGCTAATTATGCATGCATGCATATACAGCAAACGATATAAATGGAATAAAACTTGACTGATGGTGAACACATCAAAAGAGAAAAAGACTATATAAATTAGCATCAATAACCATTGGTACATTAAATCAATTCTATTGTTCAGACCTTTAGGGTTTCTAGTTTCAAGATTTAAAATCCAATATGCTTCCCTATTGCCTAACTTAAAGGAAATCAACCACTTCAAAAACACAAAAAAACTAGAGATACTCATCTCTGCTCCTCTTCATCCTAGAACGCAAAGTTATAAATAACAGCACGGAGCGTGGGGACAAGATGTCCAGTTCTCTGTGCTGCTAATTATGCACGCCGCTGTACCTTTCTATCCCGTGCTGGAAGAGGGAGCTGACCTCACGTGAAAGACATTGGGGCAGATTTACTTACCCGGTCCATTTGCGATCCAGCGGCGCGTTCTCTGCGGTGGATTCGGGTCTTCCGGCAATTCACTAAGGCAGTTCCTCCGACGTCCACCAGGTGTCGCTGCTGCGCTGAAGTCCACCGAGGTCCGCAGGAGTTCATGATCCGTTGCTGGGTGCAGGTAAGTGCGTGTCCAGCGACACTTTTTTTTTTTTTAAATGCGGCGGTTTTTCCGAATCTGTCGGGTTTTCGTTCGGCCACACCCCCGATTTCCGCCGCGTGCATGCCGGCGCCGATGCGCCACAACTGAACCCGTGCGCCAAAAACCCGGGGGAATTCATGGTAAATCGGCCCAAAACTTAAAAATGTGGGTAACCCGCCGTAAAAACGCAATTCAGGCCCTTAGTAAATGACCCCCATTATGTCACCTCCTTGTCACGAGGGCATGCATAATTAGCAGCCCAGAGTGCTGGACATCTTGACATCTAAGTTTGTATTCTTGGTGATCCCGGGGTGTCAAGACTATCTATCGACAGCGCCGGGATCCAGGTGAAGAGGAGTGGAGGTGAACCTTTCTTTTTTTTTTTAATTGGTTGATTTCCTTTAACCAGAGGTAAAAACACCACAACTACAGTACAATTCAATAAAACATACAATAGTTTCTAGGGATATGAATCCTTTTAGGGATATGATTAAAAAGTCTGGATTCTAGACAATGATGACACTGGCCGGATTTAGGGGAGCTCTGCACTTATGGCACAGCAGCTCATGGTCCCACGCCAACTTTAGTGCTTCCCTGAATCCGATGGCAGAGAGGATTTTAAAGATTTTATTCACACAAGCTCTAGGGATGACATTGCCTGGATCTACTTCAATAAGCAGATTCCAGGAGGTATATTTCCTTTAAAGTGTAACCGTCATTCTGAGCAAAAAAAAACCTAAAAAACATAATTCTACTCCAGGTGTCCCTGGAAATCATTCCTCAAAGTATTTTGCCTCTCGGTCCCCATTTAGTATGTTTTTTGTCCCATAGCAACCAGGGTTTCCAGCTCTCACAATAACTACAATCAGCAAGATGGAGGGGCGGGACTTTCCTCCTGTCACCTCATCAGAAGCACATGGTGCTGACCAATGAGACCATATTCATCTGTATAATATCTATCTAATATCTTTCTATCTATGTATATCCTATCTGTCTAATATCTATATATTTTTCGCATATCTATCTATGTATATTCTATCTATCATCTAGTCATATTTGTCTATCTATCTATCTAAAAAAAAATATGAGTCCAGAGCAGCACTACATAAAGCAAAGTTTCAAATGGTGCAGAGCCATATGAACAGTGGCAAAGGTTCTCTTATATCCAAAAAATAGGCAGCACTAAGTGGTTGGAACCACTGAGTGCTGCCTATTTTTTGATCTATCTATCTATCTATCTATCTATCTATCTATCTATCAGAGAAAAACGGCAGCACTCCAAAGTAGTGAAAAAACTTGGTGTTTATACTTATTATACTTGGTGTCTTTGAGGAGGATTCGGTCTATGTGTCCCACCACTTCGATAATGTATTGAAGTGGTGGCGATACATAGACGATATCTTCCTGATATGGAAGGGGACGTCTGATGAATTACTGTCCTTTCAAAATTTCTTAAATGGGGTAGACGAGAATGTGCAATTCACTTTAGTGTGGTCGAAAGAATCGATACAGTTTCTAGATGTGCAGGTCGTGTTGAAAGATAAGGTGCTACATACGGACCTTTATGTTAAACCTACGGATAAGAATAATTTGTTACACTTTAAAAGCAACCACCCGAATAAAATGATAAGGTCTCTTCCTTACAGCCAATTCCTCAGGGTTCACCGTATAGTCTCCCTTGAATCTAATCTGCAAAAAAACTTTGATGACCTTACGGTGAAATTCAGAGGCGAGGTTATCCCAAACCATTGGTAGCTGAATATAGCAACAGGGTTCTGGACATGCAGAGAAAGGAACAGATTGAATTTAATCGCATACCTTTTGTATCAACTTACACCCAAATTAGTAGTGTAATAGGGAGAATTATTTCCAAAAACTGGCATATCCTTTCTGATGCTTTCCCTAGGATCTCAGAATTCAATGTTTCACCTCTTTTTTCTTATAGACGGACACCCAATCTCAGGGATACACTGGTAATGGCCGATATAGGCTCTAAGAAAAAAGAAAGACAGACCTTCCTTGCACCTCAGAAGAAGGGTAGTTTCCCCTGTGTCAATTGCACCATGATGATTAAGGGCGATAGATTCACTCACCCGGTGACTAATGTTACATACGAGATTAAACACTATCTCACGTGTGACTCGGACCATGTCGTTTATATGCTGCAATGCCCCTGCAACCTTTGGTACATTGGTGAAACCACCCTTGATTTCAAAACTCGAATTAATCAGCACCGTTATACGATCAGGGTGGGTAGAAAGGATCTCCCGGTCCCCAAACACTTCCATGAGTGTAAACACAGAGAGGGACAACTTAGATTTCGTCTCATTGACAGGATTCCGCCCCTGAGGAGAGGAGGTGATAGAATGAAATTGTTAAAGAAACGGGAATTGGAATGGATTTTTAAACTTAATACATTAAAGCCCAATGGGCTTAATGTTGACTTCAAAACAAGTGGACTTTTCTGATTAACTGGCTTGCCTTGCTGTGCTGTACACATCCATATGCTTTGTCATCACCATTACACTTGCCCACCATCACATTATGCTGGGCACCGTCTGTGGATCCCTCCTTTAATTTTTTTTTTTCTGGATTCTCTTTGAATCTCATTTTTGGCTTAATAATGGAATAAAGAATTGAAAATTTTAATTTTTTTTGTGTTTATGCGTGACATATGTATTGGAGTAGCAGTACAGCTCCTATGGTATAAGGACCTAAACTAAACAGCTTTCCCTTGTTATTGAATAGGGTTAGACTGCTATCCTTGTATATGTTTTTCTCACATTGAAAGCTATATGCTGTTATGAATCAGTTCACACCGACCACTAGGGCATTGGTCTTACTGTTCACTAGTGGGGGAGACCGCAGATTACCTGTCATGGAGATGGATTCATTTTCATTACAGTATGGTGTGGTTCTCCATACTTACACGTTGTGCAGCTTACTGTACTCGTTGTTACCCACATTATTTGTGACATTTTTTCCTTAGACTCTCCTTTGAGTCTTTTTGCTCATATTTTAGATCGGTGTGTTATATTTTTAGGTGCTCTCGTGGCCCTATCCATGGGGCATACTGGATCACTATTGCACATATTGATGTATTGACCTTAAATTATTGTAATATTGTGAAATGAAGCACGATTGTGTATACTCATGTAATGTTTACATTTTGTATGATGTCATTGCATCTATCTATCTATCTATCTATCTATCTATCTATCTATCTATCTATCTATCTATCCGACGGAAATGCGTCCGACAGACCCTTAGTAAATGTGCCCTGTAGTGTCATAGTATATGTATACACAATGATGTGAGCCCATGTTAGCTATGGAAACACAGTGTACCTGCTTTACCTCATCAGATCCTAATTTGCTTGACAAATATCTTACTTTGATAAAAGTGCATCTTCCTTTCTGCAACCAGTATACAGTACCACAGAGGAAGGATATATTATTACATGTAGAATATACTTCTTGCTGACATTTAGGGTCCTCTGGGATCTATTTAGTGGCTGTCTGGATCAGGAAGGATGTAGGTGGAGAAAGAGTGTAGGGAGTTGTTCTCCCAGGGGTAAGTTAAGAGATGCAGTGGGTATGAGGGATAAATCATTACCTCTGAGTGGAGGCTAAAGGCAATTAGTCAGAGAAATGACACAGTCAGAGAAACATAATGTCATCTGTCAGTTGTCAAATAAAAGACTGTGTCGCATCAGCAAAATGTTAACTTAGTTATGAGGGAGGAGATGTCATGTGTGTTTTTAAACACAACTTTACCCTTTCTTAGCCAAAGGTTTTAGTAGACAAAGCTGGCAATTATGGTTTGCCATATGATGATCAGTTATTATTTCTGTTAGCAGCATACATAGATCAGTTCAGCAAAGACTTGTCCCAGATTGCAGCCTAGAAATGTTTATAGTAACAGATGGGAGCAGACGAAATGCCATCTGCTTAGAAAGATCCTATCTCTGTATCATTTATTCATATGTCCACTAGCTTAACCCTCTGCTACTAGATGCAATTCATATAAAGATGCTGCTTTTTATTAGGGTTTTACTATGTTTCTAGCCGTTAATGGATCGAAAGCCCTGGAAGGTTGATCTTATTAATATGACTTGTGTAAATCATTAAAGGGGTATTCTGGGAATATGTATGTCTGCTACAAAATCCCATAATGCTATAAATAATTAAATACAACTAAACTCAATGTCATTAATCACAAACTGGAGCTAAAATTGTTTGCTTTTATGATTTACAAAATTTTATGGGCTTTCTAAAGTAGGCGAAGTTATCTCTAAGATGGCCACCACTGGAAACTACAAACCCCATGATCCTTCAGTTCTCAGTAACAGCTCCTCCCTCTTAGGCTGTGCTCCTAGTGGTGATGTAACAGACTATCCCAATCTGTTACCATAGTAATTATGTGTAACTGCCATCACTGCATATTGCCCCACTGAGATGACACCTCACCACAACAGTGGCCGTACTGGGTGCACTGCAACCAACAAACTACAGCCAAACTTAGTGATGATCACATGACCTGACCAGGCACTCCACTGCAGAAAAATCAATGGACTGATTTAAGGGCCAGTAGCATTTTAATTCTTCATTACAGTGTACACTCACCGGCCACTTTATTAGGTACACCATGCTAGTAACGGGTTGGACCCCCTTTTGCCTTCAGAACTGCCTCAATTCTTCGTGGCATAGATTCAACAAGGTGCTGAAGCATTCCTCAGAGATTTTTGGTCATATTGACAGGATGCCTCACACAATTGCCGCAGATTTTGTCGGCTGCACATCCATGATGCGATCTCCTTCCCAGTCCACCAGCATCCCAAAATGATCTTGGATTGATATCTGAGTGACTGGGGAGGCCATTTGAGACAGTGAACTCAATTGTCATGTTCAAGAAACCAAGTCTGAGCTGATTCCACTTTTATGACATGGGCGCATTATCCTGCTGAAAGTAAAGTCCCATCAGATGTGGGGACTTGTGTTTCATAAAGGGATGGACTGGTCACAACAATACTACTCAGGTTAGGCTGTGGCATGCAACGGGTGCTCAATTGGTACCAAGGGGCCCAAAGAGTGCCAAGAAAATATTCCCCACACATGACAACCCGCCACACCACCAGCCCTGACCGTTGATACTAGCAGAGTCGGATGATCCAGCTTCATGTTGTTGACGCCTAATTCTGACCCTACCTCGAATTCGCAGCAGCAAATCGAGAATCATCAGACCACAACGTTTTTCCATCTTCTTAACTGTCCATTTCGATGAGTCTTTTGCAAATGTAGCAACAGTTTCCGGTTCTTAGCTGAAAGGATGCGCACGGTTGGTCTTCGGCTTGCTGGTCCCATCTGCCTCAAAGTTCGACATACTGTGCGTTCAGAATTCATCTCTGCCTACCTTGGTTGACGGGGGCGTTTTGCTCACGTTTGCCTTTCTATCAGCTCGAACCAGTCTGCCCATTCTCCTCTGACCTCTGGCATCAACAAGGCATTTCCGCCCACAGAACTGCCGCTCACTGGATGTTTTTTCTTTTTCGGACCATTCTCTGTAAACCCTAGAGATGGTTTTGCGTCAAAATCCCAGTAGATCAGCAGTTTCTGAAATACTCAGATCAGCCCTTCTGGCACCAACAACCATGCCACGTTCAAAGGCACTCAAATCACCTTTCTTCCCCATACTGATGCTCGGTTTGAACTGCAGGAGATTGTCTTGACCATGTCTACATGCCTAAATGCACTGAGTTTCCGCCATGTGATTGGCTGATTAGAAATTAACGAGCAGTTGGACAGGTGTACCTAATAAAGTGGCCGGTGAGTGTATGTCGACAACATTTCTCTGCTAAGGTGAGCAAAATTTTAAATAACAACTAATTACACATTAGTTTATATTTTAATGACCCATTTGAATATTAATTATGCTCATTTACCCCTGGAATACCCCTTTCAGACATTTTTACCTACCATTTAATAAGTACCTAATGTGCATGGCCTAAGGGGTTAAGGAACATGAGCACTATATATATTTTGTGTTCTTTTCTTATATGTTTAAAAGACTTCTTGGCATTTACACATTGCCCACTCCTCAAGACGTGAGAAATATGTGAATATATCTTCACTACAAAGGAGACCCAACATATGCCATTATACTCATTTCAAGTAGAAAGTATACTGATGGCATAAGAAGCTAAAGAAGCAGATGTATCCATCACATGAGACACATAAAGCTATTAAATGCATCTATAGTCCATATGATCTGCTTTTAGCCCCAGGAATACAAACTTTTCCTGCACGTAGTAAATGGAAATGTATAAAATCAGCACAAAATACGCAGATTAGGCAGGTGCTGCAGTCTACAACGAAAATGCTTGTACTGTTTCACTTTTGCCTTACATCTGTTTCAGTCTGGAAAATAATATTCCTGGATCTAAGAGGAAAAAAAATAGACAAAGTGCGCTCGACGTGCATATTACTCCAAATAATCAATAGATTTATGATGGGTGTGAATGACCATTCACCTTCTTATGTTGTGCAGAACGGCACAAAACGCTTCACAGCTTTATAGAGTTTTGGGTCTGCTGCTCGATGGGAGTCACTCGGTATAATACCGACATAGAGTACAGAAGAGGTGGTCGTCGAGCGAGGGTGCCCTAGTTGAATCTCCCATACATCCTCAAGGCAGGGCCGGTTCTAGACAAAGTGGGGCCCTGGGCAGAACTTAGAGTTGGGCCCCAAAATAAAACTATATGGGCAGCACGTTGGCTCAGAGGTTAGCACTACAGCCTTGCAGCACTGGTCAACATTTCAGAGGACTATGGGGCACATTAACTTACCTGTCCGAGTTGGGATCCCTGATCCGGATTGTCTGACAATGTTGCACTGTCCGACGGCGATCATCCAGGTAGATTGTGCGCCCGATATCCTGCATGTGTCACTCCTCCTGGGCAGGGGGCTGACTAGCAATGACACAGACTGAAAAAGAGCAGGTGGTGTGCCTGGCGGGAGGTGAACGGGAGTTGGGTCATTGAGTGGGGTGTTTAGCATTCATATGGCCTGCGACATACTGGTGGTAGTAAGTACTAGTGGTTGGAACCCCTCGATCTGGTTTGCAAGGTTGACACCACAGTCCGTCGTGTCAATCCGTCTTTCTTTTAAAGAACCTCCCCAGTACTCGGAAAATTATAGCCTCGCCATGCGAGCTGACTAAGGGCAACATTATGGCGCTGAGCACCAGCTCTGCCCTGCTCTCCGTGAGCCCCACCACTGCATTTCCAACCTGTTCTGCTATCAGGACTCTCGCCTCACGTCTCTAGAAGCCACTGTGGTTCACCGGCTCTACACCCGGGGTCTTGTCACCCATCATCCTCCGATCCCTCGTCTGCCTCCCCCCCTCGCTTCACTGCCCTGGACCACAACTTCACCGTAGTCTCCTCATGATCCGATCCTTTTACCACACATCTGTCTTCCCTAACGTCAATAATGTGCGTCATCACCCACAGACTGCGACCGACGTGGAAACCTGGCTCGGAAAATGGGGGCTCAGCTAGACAACCGGAACAAGTGGTTTTTGTGACGTGGGAAGGGGTCCAGAAAACAGTTCCTCAGAGAATGCCGGTTCAAATACCAAATTTTGCTGGGAGGGGGCGAACTGGTGGGAAGGAGGCTTGAGGTGGAGGCGAGCTGGCGTAGTGCTGATTTCGGTGACATGGGTGGACTGCGTGGAGACTGGCTGGTGGCCACAAATGCTAGAAGCTTGTCCCGAATCCACCGCATCACCTCTTAGCAACTGTTCTGGCCTCAACAATTGCTTACCCACACGTATCCCAGTAACTAGAGACATGATGACCTAGGGAGTGTCGCTCTGCGGCGTTCCCCTCCTCCCCTCATCAGAGGTGGGTCTCAACCCGCCCAGGACACGGCCTCTGCCCCACCATGCACGTAGGTTGGACGCCCACGTCCCGCCCTCACATCCTCTACCCCTCTTGCATCGTGTTAAACATTAAAACTTAAGTGTAAACTTCAAATTTTTTTTTTTGTGTTCTTTTGTGTGTTTTTTTAAACCAAAACCATGCGATCCTAAATGTCGTGGCTAGTTTCTACACCGCACTGCCAAGGCACAACTGGTTTTGTGCTGTGCCCAGAGTGACTTGGTTGTAAGATAAATAAACGTAAAAATAATAAATCACAGACTCGGCGTAATTCAAATCACACCCCTAATAATTGTCCCATTCGGTTTTGAGGTGGCGATTGTGTCACAAGAGCTAAACGCCGCTCCGCTAACGGTTCCCCCCTCCCCTGCAATTCCTCCGCAATCTGGCTACACTGCTATATGCCCCACAGCCCACCCACGCAACACACCAAAAAAAGGAATCGAGATAAACGGCTTCATTGTAGGCTCTACTAAGCCGTTGGGGTCTCTCCTGGTCTATTTTCAGCTCCACCATCAAAGCCTCCCTGCGTTGGCAGATTATTGTGCGTTCTAAAAGAAATAAGACGTAAAAACACAAATAAAATCACAGATCGGCGTACATTCAAATCCAAACCCCTCAATAACTTACCCCTTCGGTGTTTGAGGTGGCATATGGTGTCACTAGAGCTACCCACCGGTCCACAAGTCCCCTGCCTATTCTCACATTAGGTACTAGCTGCACTCACTAATTCCAGCAAGCCCGCCACAGAGCAAGCAAACCAAAAAAGTAATATAACGCTATGTTATTGTATTGCGGGGGATAGTGGTGTGCACTCAGGCCTAACACACAGTTCCCTGCAAATTCCTCACATTGGTACTAGCTGCACTACATATGCCAGCAAGGCCACCCCACAGCAAACACACCAAAAAAGGAAATAAACGCTATTGTATTGCGGATTGGGTGGATTGTGTGTCATAAGAGCTAACACAACTTCTCACTCCGCTAAATATCACAATATGGTACTAGCTGCACTATAATCAGCGCAAGCCACCACAAGTCAAACCAAAAAAAAGGACAATAAAACGCTATTGTAGCCCTAAGAGGCTGTTGGGTTTCTGGTAGAATCACTCTCCTAATACTATTCTAAGAAACCCCTAACGCTTTCCCGACCAGCAGAGCCTTCGCCTCGTGGCATCCAAACAGAGTAAATTGACGCGAGCAGCGGGGCTGCAGGGGGCTGTTATTCACAGGGTAACACGATTCGGCAGCAACCACTGCTATCGAGTGTAGGGTACCACGTAATCTGGTGGGTGCAGAGTCTCTGGCTTTGATTGGCTCTGTTTTCGGCCGCAAAAGCAAACGGTGGGAATGCCATTTTCTCGACGTGGCAATATTCGTCCGGAGAAACGAGCAGTTTCGATACGTATGCTCGAACGAGCATCAAGTCGGACGAGTATTTTGATCAATCTCTACTAAGGACATTTGTTTGAGAGTTGTCTTTGAATTTGTCTAACTTAGAAAATATGGAAACATCTACTTAGATCTTAAACCGATAATGGTTACCATAACAACCGAATGTTACAATTTATGGACCATAGTGTACATAAAGGAAATCACCCCTAATAAAAAAAAAGGCTAGAAATACTCAATCCCGTTCTCTCACTTGATCTCGGACAGCCTCGTTGTCTGACTCCCGGCTCACCTAAAACAAACGTGGTTGTTCAAATGTCCAGCGCTCCAGGCTGCTACTTATGATGCATGATATACAGCAACACGTATAAACAGAATAAAACTGATGATGGTGAAACAATCAAAGAGAGAAAAGCTATAATCAAAAGCATCAAATAACATTGTACATTAATCAATTCTATTGGTTTCAGACCTTTAGGGTTTCTAAGTTTCAAATGTATTAATCCATATATGCTTCCCTATTGCCTAACTTAAAGGAATCAACCACTTCAAAAACACACAAAAAAATAGAGATACTATCTCTGCTCCTCTTCACCTAGAACGCAAGTATATAATAACAGCACGGACGGGGACAGAATTCCATTGCTCTGTGTGCTATTATGCACGCCGCTGTACCTTTCTATCCCGTGTTGGAAGAGGGGACCACTCACGTGAAAGACATTGGGGGAGACTTTACTTACCTGGTCCATTGCGATCCAGCGGCGCGTTCTCGCGGTGATTCGGGTCTTACTGCAATTCCCTAGGCATAGTTCTCCGACGTCCCAGTGTCCGCTGCTGCGCTGAAGTCCACCGTAGGTGCCAGCAGGAGTTCATGATCGTTTGGTGTGCAGGTAATGCGTGTCAGCGAACTTTGTTTTTTTTTAAATGCGGTCGGTTTTTCCGAATCTGTGGGTTTTCGTTCGGCCACACCCCCGGGGCCTATTTTCCTCCGGTCGCTGCCGTGCGCCGGCCAGACATGAACCGTGCGCACAAAAAACCCCGGGGTGAATCATGGTAAATCGGCCCCAAAACTTAGAAAATGTGGGCACCCGCCGTAAAAACGCAATTCAGGCCTTAGTAAATGACCCCTTATGTCACCCCTTGTCACGAGGCATGCTATTAGCAGCCACAAGTGCTGGACATCTTGACATCACAAGTTTGTATTTCTTGGTATCCCGGGGTGGAGTTCAAGCTATCAATCGACAGCCCGCCGGCCGGATCCAGGTGAAGAGAGTGGAGGTGAGCCTTGTCTTTTTTTTTTAATTGGTTTTTTCCTTTAACCAATGAAAAACACCACACTAAATCATTACACTTAAATAAATACAATAGTTTTCTAGGGATATGTAATCTTTATGGGATATGATAAAAGTCGGAATTCTAGACATGATGAACATGCCGGATTTAGAGGGAGCTCTGCACTATGGCACAGAGTCCTGGTCCCACGCCAACTTGTGAGCTTCCCCTGAATCCGATGCCGAGAGGATTTTAAAGATTTCTGATTCACACCAAGCTCCTAGCGATGACATTGCCTGGATAACTACTTCACGATAAGCCAGATTCCAGGATGTAATTTTCCTTTAAGTGTAACCGTCATTGCTGCAAAAAAAACCTAAAAAACGAATAATTCTTATCAGTGTTCCCTGAAATAAGTCCTCAAAGTATTTTGCCTCTTCGGTCCCCATTTAGTATGTTTTTTGTCCTAGCAAACCCAGGGTTTTACCAGCTCTCACAATACTAACAATCAAGCAAGATGGGGGGCGGACTTTCCTTCCTGTCACCTCATCAGAAGTCACTGGTGCTGTACATGAAGACCATATTCATCTGATATATTCATCTAAATCTTCCTATCTATGTATATCCTAGTCTGTACAATATCGTATATTTTTCGCATATTCATCTAGTATATTCTATGCTATCATCTAGTCAGATTGTCTCTATTATCTAAAACAAAAATATGAGTACCAAGCAGCACTAATAAAGCAAGTTTCTAAATGGTGCAAGCCATATGAACAGTGGCAAAGGTTCTCTTATACTAAAAATAGGCGCACTAAGTGGTTGGACCACTGAGTGCTGTCTATTATTGATCTTCTATCTATCTATCATCTATACTCTATTATCAGAGAAAAACGGCAGCACTCCAAAGTAGGAAAAAACTTGGTGTTTAGACTCTTTATACTTGTGTCTTTGAGGAGGATTCGGTCATGTGTCCCACCATTCGATAATGGATTGAAGTGGGGCGCTACAAGCACATATTTCCTGCATATGGAACGGGGACGTCTGATGATTACGGTCCTTTCAATTTCTTAAATGGGTAGACGATAAGTGTGCATTCATCTTATGTGGTTCGAAAGATCGTTATACGTTTCTAGATGTTGAGGTCGTGTTGAAAGATCGGTGCTACATACGGACCTTATATGTTAAACCTACGGATTAAGATATTTGTTACATTTAAAAGCAACCACCCGAATAAATATAAGGTGCTCTTCTTACAAGACAGACCCTTCACTCAGGTTCACCGTAGAGTCTCCCCCTGAATCTAATCTTGCAAAACAAACTTTGAGACCTTACGCGTGAATTGAAATTCAGAGGGTGGGGCGGTATCCACAACCATTGTAGCTGAATATAGAACAGGTTGCTGACATGAGAGAAAGGAACAGAGTGAATTTCATCGCCATACCTTTTGTACAACTTACAACCCAATTGTGTGTAATAGGGAGAATTATTCTCAAAAACTGGCCATATCCTTCTGATGCTTTCCATAGGGATCTCAAATTCAATGTTGTCACTCTTTTTTCTATAGCCGGACCCATCTCAGGTACAACTGGTACTGGCCGATATAGGCTCTAAGAAAAAGAAAGACAGACTTTCATTGCACCTCAGAAGAAGGGGGTGGTATTTCCCCTGTTCCAATTGCACCATGATATAAGGGCGAAGATTCCACTCACCGTGACTATGTTAACATACAGATTACATACAACATCTCACGACGTGTGACTCGGACCATGTCGTTTATGCTTGCAATCCCCGGCAACCTCGTGGTCACATGGTGAAATCACCCTTGATTTCAAAACTGAATATCAGCACACGTTACTACCATCCGGGTGGTAGAAAGGATCTCCCGGTCCCAAACACTTCAGAGGTAAACACAGAGAGGGACACTTAATTTGTCTCATTGACCAGGATTCCGCCCCTGAGAGCAGGATGTGATACGATTGCAAATTGTTAAAGAACGGGACTTGGAATTGAATTTTTAAACTTAATATGTTACAGCCCATGGGCTTACTGTTTGACTCAAAACAAGTGGACTTTTTGATGACGCTTGCTTGCTGCTGCGTGTACCACATTCCATATGCTCCTTTCTCCCATGTGGTTGTATGGTTTACCATATGAAATACTAATTCCATTCTTTTCTTTTTTCTAGATTACGTATTTCACCCATTATACTCTGCCCACATCATTATGCCTGGGCAAACGTCTGTGGATCCCTCCTTTAAGTTATTTTTTTTGGATTTCTTTGAATCCCCCCTCATTTGGACTAAAGTGGAATAAAGAATTGAAACATTTAATTTTTTGATTGTGTTTATGAGTGACATATTTGGCAGTAGCAGTACAGACTCCTATGGTTAACGGACCCTAAACTATAAACACTTTCCTTGTTATTGAATAGGGTTAGACTTTCTATCATTGTTATGGTTTTTCTCAAGAAAGCTATATGCTGTTATGAAGTCATTCACCCGACCACTAGGCATTGGTCGTACTGTTTCACAGTGGGGGGAGTACCGCAGATTACCTGTCATGGAGATGGAGTCATTTTCATTACAGGTATGGTGTGGTTCCACTCGTACACGTATGTCAGCTTACTGTACTCGTGTTCCCCCACATTATTTGTGACATTTTTCCTTGACTCTCCTTGAGTCTTTTGCTCATATTTGGGTCGGTGGTGTATATTTGTAGGTGCTTCGTGGCCCTATCCATGGGGCCACTGTTAACAAACAGTGTCCGGCTTCATAGAACATAAATAATCCACGAGTCCCCATTAAAAGTCCATTATTAACTGTGGTCTACCATGGCCTATTTATTTTTAGCTGTAGATTTTCCCCCTCGTAATATGGGGCCCGGACCGACACAGTGAGAGGTCCCGCGCTGCCCGATGCTAGAATAATACCACTACACCCCTTTGTTTCTTACCAAGTGGAGATACCCTTTCACGATTGGCGTCGTTGCTGAAGCGCTAAATAGCTTCGCGCATGAGAGAATGCACATTTTCTGATCAGCTCCCTACTACAGGGTCAGGGCATGCGCTAGTGCCGTGGCCTAGACGCTTCAGCGGTATATGAATTTTTGTAACGAAGCGAGTTCCAACAGGTGAGAATGTTTTCACTGATCAGAGGTCTAATATGCATTTCAGATACTGGATCACTATGCACATATTGATGTATCTGACCTTAAATTATTGTAATTTGTGGAAATGAAGCACGATTGTGTATACTCATGTAATGTTTACATTTTGTATGATGTCATTGCACTGCGACTATAAATATCTGTATGTATTCAGACACACTTTGCTTGACAAAGGCTGAACAACAGCCGAAACCTTGCGGGAGGTGGAATAAACACCAAGTTTTTTCACTACTTTGGAGTGCTGCCGTTTTTCTCTGTTGGATATCTATTGGACTCTGACTGGTGAGAGTCAAGGATAGCACCCATCACTATCATTTACCAGGACTGTGCTGCTATTTTTCCGATTTCTATCTATCTATCTATCTATCTATCTATCTATCTATCTAATATCGATCATCCAGGTAGATTGTGCGCCCGATATCCTGCATGTGTCACTCCATGCTCAGGTCTGCCGGAGTTCACCATCTTCTTCCCAGTATATGTAAGTGCATGTCTTGCGACACAATTTAAAAGTTAAATCCCACGCTTAGTACGAACCAGACGGATCGTCCGCTGACCCCACTCCCCATCCCCGATTTGTGTCGCATGAAAGCCGGCAATGATGCGACAAAATCCAATCGCATGCGACACCAACATGCGATTTTAAATGCGGCGGAAATCAACAGAATACCTGCGGTCCCCAGACCCTTAGTAAATGAGCCTCTATATCTCTGGCTCTGTGATACTTAGATTCTTACGTCTGTTTTCCTATGAAAGAAGAGAGTCTCCTCTTTTATATGAATCTAAATCTGTGTTTCTAAGTGTCAGGAAAACTGAGATATTGGGGCACATTTACTTACCCGGTCCAGTCGCGATCCAGCGGCACGTTCTATGTTGAGGATTCGGATTCTGCCGGGATTCACTAAGGTCCGTGCGCCCGATGTCCACCAGGTGTCGCTGCTGCAAAGAGGTCCGCCGGAGTTTACCTTCTTCTCCCTGCTGCATGTAAGTGCTGATCTTGCGACACAAATTATTTTTTAAATTCCGCGGTTTTTCCGAATCCGTCAGGTTGTCTGACGGCCATGCCCCTCAATTTCTGGCGCTTGAAAGCTGGTGCCGATGCGCCAAAATTTGATCGCGTGCGCAAAAATCCCGGGGCAATTCAGGGCAAATCGGAAATCGTAGGGAAACCCGACGAAAATGTGCGATTCGGGCCCTTAGTAAATGAGCCCCATTAACTGTTAAAATGCCAAGTGATTTTTATATATAAAAATGGCTCCTGAAATTCTCACTTTAAACCTGAATATCTCTGGATCCATGGCACCTAGAAAAACTATTTTAGATTCATTTGAAAGAAGAGATTCTCCTCTTTGCCTACTTTGCCAACCAATAGTGCCGGCCCTGCCTCAAGGAATGGGCGTGATACCACGTTTTAATAAACACTGTTTTATTTTATTTTAAAGCAGATAAAATCAGTCTAATGTACTAAAAACATTTAAAAGTAATTAAAGCAAAACGTGTTTCGATTCATGAACGTATTTTTCCTCAGTTGCACCAGGATGCTCAGGAGCCATCTTCTCCAATACAAAGAAAATGTAAAAAGTCATAATATCTCCACATAGTAACCAATGCTCTCAGTGCCCTCATAGTAGCCAACAGTCATAGTGTCCCCAAACAGTAGCCAATAGTCACAGTGCCACCACACAATAGCCAACCGACACAGTGTCCCACACCGTAGCCAACAGTCACAATGCCCCCAGTAGCCAATAGTCACATTGCCTCCACACAGTAACAATTACATTTTCCCACTTAGTAGCCAATAGTCACAGTGCTACCACACAGTAGCCAATCATTACATTGCCCTCCATGCAGTAGTCAACAGTCACATAGCCCCCACACAGTAGCTAACAGGGACAATACTAACACTTGATAGCTAACAGTCACAGTGTAGCCACAAAGAATCCAATAGTCACAGTACCCCCCAGTAGCCAATAGTCACAGGACCTTTACACTGTAGCCAGCAGCCATAGTGTCCCCACACGATAGCCAACAGTCATAGTGTCATCACACAGTAACCAATATTAAGAGTTCCACACACAGCAGCCAAGAGTCACATTGTGCACAGATAGAAGCTAACAGTTACAGTGTCCCTACGCAGTAGCCATTAGTAAGAGTGCCCCCACACTGTAGCCAACAGTCACAGTGTCCCCACAATGTAGCCAAAAGTCACAGTGCCCCCACACTATAGCCAAAAGTCACAGTGCCTCCACACTGTACTCAGCAGTCACAGTGGTCATAATACCCCACAAAGAAGTCAATAGTCACAGTGCCCCCCCACCAGGGCCAATACTGGTCTTTTTGTTTCCGAAAGCAAAATCTTAAATGCTGCTCCCCTAGCCCCCATCAGCCTACCCTTGACCCCTTGCTATATTTGTCCAACTGAATTTACAGACAAATTTTAAAAAATGACCCACATCCTGATACGAGAATGCTGACAACATTACTAATAACTGACACTACACATGCTGATGTTGTCTTACACACTAGTAGGTCCATCAGTGAAACAGACAATAGTTGGATCTAATACCTTACAGGATATAATCTGTTCTATCAGGAAGAGAACTTCATTACAACTTCTCTTGGCTATGACTTATCTGGCAGCTAATTCAGCAGTCATGTCTTCAGCTCTGTGCATCATCTCCACACTGCACCAATAAAAATAACAAATTTATAATATATGCATTTTGTTTTGAAACCAGGTGCGAAAACAAATGATCAGATGCATATGTATACATTATTCTTAAAACAACATAGGTTTTGACATTAATTTACAATGTAAAACACATGTCCTACTAATATAACACAAGTGTTTAATAATGTGTTTTACCCAATGCATTTCAAAACACAATAAAAATGCATCATGTGACCACAGCCTTAACAGTCTATATACAGCCCCTCAGTCTATATACAGATATACAGTCCCCTCCACAATCTTTATACACAACCCACTGTCTGTATACAGCCCCCAACTCCACAGGTATATACATTCCTTTACAGTCTATTTACATAAAAACCACCCCCACAATGAATATACAGTCCACAAAGTCCATTTATATGTATTTATATGCATCACCCACCTAGCATATTCAGTCCCTACAGTGTAAATGCAGCCTCTGCAGTTTATATGTGGTCCCTACCCTCTAAAGTGTATTTATATTAAGCCAAATCAGGGGTCTAAAGGGGTTGTCCGATTGTTTATAAAATTCTGGACCTGGGCTGGGGAGGCGCAGCCATCTTGCTACACTAAGCTACACTAAGGTCAGCTTCCAGCCGGCCAAAGTGGCCGTCCTTGCTAAGATATGGGGACAGGTGGGGGTGACTTCAGCGTAGCTTCCGTGCCCCTGTTTGTTTACACAGACCATCGAGGCAGCGATGGAGGTGGTTAGAAAAGGTTTGCTTTTTTAAAAATTCCACCCCAGCCCGGCTCCAGAATTTTATAGACAACTGGACAACCACTTTAACTAAAATACCACAGCCCCCAATAATTCTATATAATCCCCTATGAATGAGTGGCAATTAATGTAAGTTAATAAAGTTAACACTCACTTGAGCCTCACTGTTTCCATGCCGCTGCCGTCTCCTATTCTCCCAACTCATGGCTCCACTGTGCCATCATGATGTCATCACATGCCGCCTGGGCCTTCCACAGTACGGGAGTGCTGCATACAGACGGGTGTTGGCTGTCTGCATATCAATGGCATCTGTGTATCTGTGCAGCTTAGATATGATAACAGCACCATTTCTAACTAGTGACCATTCTGAGAAGGAATTGTTGACCACAAACACTCTATAACAAGCACAAAGGTATTACACAGCTCTTCAGAGCCAATACCAAACACGGCAGCTATGTATGGTCAAAATTGTTGGTAGACCCCCTTTAAAGGGGTTGTTCACTTTCAGGCAAATATTTGATATTGTTTGTGCAATGAAAAGTTATACAATTTTCCAATATACTGTCTGTATCAATTCCTCATGGTTTTCTAGATCTCTGCTTGCTGTCGTTTTATAGAAAGCTTCGCTGTTTACTACATTGAATAGAAATCTGTCCATGGTGATGTGATAGACATGCAGGCGCAGGAACCTTTATTATCACACATCTGCTATTACTCTCTCTGATAATAACAGCTTGTGTACAATGGACAGATTTCTACCCACTGGAAGCTTCCTATAAAAGCTTCCTATATAGCACCATTTCTAACTTTAAGGAGTTGAAGGAGGATTCAGGTTGTTATATAGGTGAGCAAGGGCTGCTAACCCTCCTGATTTACTGTTTATTGCCAAGTTGCCAATGGACATGCAACCTGAAACAGCACAAGTACAACCCCTTTATAAGCTGAACTTGCAACTTAATTCTTTGGCAAGTCCAGTCACAACTGATACATTTGCATGTGTTGGTGACATCTACTAAGCCTCTTTTAGTAGAACCATTACAAAATATAAATTATTATGTTTTTACATTGTTACAGAATTAAGGCCGGCTCCAAATGAATATGCTTGGTTCATGGAAACTGACCCATGTGCTGGCCAGATCTCACAGACCAAGCACAGAGCAGTGAAGAGAATCTTTACAACATAGAGAAATCTGATGCAAGGAATCCCTCTCTGTTGGCTGAACAGCAGCACTGACACAGTTGTTATAGCAGTGATGGCGAACCTTTTAGAGATCGAGTGCCCAAAATGAGACCAAAACACACCAGCTTTTACCAAAGTGCCATCACGGCAATTTAGGCAGTAACAAACTTATTACTACCAGAATCTTTGAGCACCAATCCGACCCTGTCCACACCTTCTCACTCTTCAGACAGGACCAAGCAGCACAGGATGGGTCACTACTTGGACTGCGTGAGCCTGCAGGAAGGTGTCATGTGTGGCAAACTCTGTGCCTGGGAGACTACCAGCGTGCCCAAAGAGAGGTCTCCGAGTGCCATCTCTGGCACCAGTGCCATAGGTTCGCCACCACTGTGTTATAGTGTCACTGCTGCTGTTTGGCCAGAATAAAAGGGACTCCTTGCATCATATCTCTCCACCCAACTTTTATTTCTTAATAACAGTGTGTAATTCTTTGGTTTTTTGGAGTGCCAAATAAAATATATTATTTTAATTTAGTAAAGAAAGATCTTGTGAGTTCAATGGGTAGTGTTTGTAAGTGATTGTAAAGTGCAGTAAATCGTTACCATTTTTTGAATTATTTCTCCCAAACCATAATAAGGGGAGATCTTTCCACTGTTTTGGTTTTTCTCTAATTTATCAAATAAAGGTTTGAAATTTTGTTCATATAGCTTGTCTACGTAACTAAGCATCTTACAACCTGGGTAATTAATGTGCATGCTGTTGTGTATAAAGGGTACATTTTGCTAATTTTACTAAATGTATGTTTAGCTATTCTGATTTAGAATGATAGATTTTGAAGTCTGATAATTCCCCATATTCTTTAAAAATCAACAGAGTTGTAAGGCAGCTGTTCTGTGTTTGGGCCAAAATTGCTAAAGTGATTTTACCTTTACAGTTTTTATGGGATAATGTATCCTTTATTTTACCTTTATATTGAAATACAGTATATATACCTCAATTTAGCACTAAATGTTGCTTAGCTTAGGCAAGATGGAAGCTGCACAGAAAATAAATTTTAAAAATACTGAATGGGTCCCCCTTGGGCTACATTCACACGATGTATGCCCGCAGTACCGTAGTATGGGGGGCATACATTGGCGCCGGGGAAAGGAGCAGGGGACTAGCGCTGCTCACCCCCGCCCCTCTCCATAGGAATACACAGCGCACTGCGCGGTATTCAGTCAAGAGATAGGGCATGTCCTATCTTTCTACGGGCTATGGAACAGTACGGTGCCGCACGCGTGCGGCACCGTACCGCTCCCGTACTGCGCCATGAGGCCATAGAAGTGTATGGGAGACGTATATACATCGGCCATATGTATTTCCCCAAAATTTTTGTGTGAATTTAACCTAACCGAGGTCCCTAACACCATCAATACCCTAAATAATGGGAAAGCCTCAGGCCCGGATGTGTTTCCAAAAAAGGTTTATGGAGGGTACATGGTACCGATGCGTTCATTTCACATCGGATGTTCCATGGATGGACTATGTTTTCGAGGTTATGGTCATAAGGGTACATTCCTTCATGTTTGGAGGACCTGTGATTCCCTTTTGGTCAGAAGTGTGGACCACGATCCATGACTTGACAAGGGGTAGCACTGGAGAAGGACCCTTTAATAGCCCTCCTGAATGATATTAGGCCAGAGATTCCTACGGTCAAGAGAAGCTTATACTATATGTATGTCTGGTAGCGAGAAAAGCGTGCGCCTGGAAAACCATGACAATCCCCATGGGGTTTATGTTAAATCAAAACTTATGTGGATCGTGGTAAACGATCATCTGAGTAGATTATTAGCGGGTACAGTAAATACATTTGAATCCGTATGGGGGCTATGGCGCTCATTTGTGCGGAACGATCACAAACATAAGTGACAGAGTGGATATATAGTGGGAAGGTTTTAACTGCTCTTCGCAGGGTGTAGGACATGGTAGGAACTTTCCCTAGTTTACCCCCTTTTCCTCTCCTGTCCTTCCCCCTCCCCTTCCTCATTGGCTTAAAAAGTCTTGTCATAAATGTCTAGTAGGTGTTAACTTGTTTATGCTATTATTGTATATATTCACATCCTTCTCGTACAAGCCTGTAACAGGGCAGTGACCTTGTATCCCCCCTGGATTGTGAAGTCCTCTCTGGAGAATCATAATAAGATGCACTCATGTGCTCCATACGCTATTTACTTATCAAGGACTTCCCCACCCCCTTGTCTTGTATTGTATTTTCATTATAATGTATTGTATTTTACTATGTCATCTATGTCATTTTTCTCTTTGTTATAATGCACCTTCACAATAGGCACTTGTTCTTTGTACGCCTCTTTTGAAATGATTGCTCCCTTGTGTTGGAGGCTAATAAAAGAAAGTTGAAAACAAAAATGGTTTATGTACAGTAGTAGGAACAAATAGCTCCTGGTCTCCTAAATATGTACTGTGCTACCCTGCCACCTGCTACCTGTGCCATTTTGAGGTCCACTAAGGATCACCTAGGCTGCAGCTATTTCCCCATAGTGCTACTTAATCTACGTAATCTCAAAAAATCACCCACATTCTGGCCACTAGATTGAATTAGGTGATTCTTTTCCTGATCCTCCCTAACCAGTTTTGATTAATGCCCAGAAAATCCAACTTAGGCCACGGTCACAAGTCCCGCTAGTGCTGCATTCAGAATGCGACACTAGCACACAGGAGGCGGGCCTCGGTCCGTTTCATACATGTGTTTCCAGGGATAGCCGAGGCCCACCCCCTGTGCGCTTTATGAACATAATGCTAGCGGAACAGCTGGTGCAATGTGTTTTGAAACGCATTCCTTAAGGCCCCTTCCACACTTGCGTTGCAGATCACGTCAGAGTTTGATCAGGGTGCGATCAGGGTTTGGTCAGTGAAAAACGCACATTTTGCATCAGAGTTCAATCAGTTTTCAGTCAGAGTTTGTTCAGTGTCTCGGTTTTTCACGCGCGTTTTCAATGCAATTTCAATGCGTTTTTCACGCGCAGAAAATGCGCGAGAAATGGACTCAGGGCTGAGCTCTATCTTTTCTATGGCAATTGATGCGTGAAAAACGCATTGCACTTGCAAGTGTCTCAGAGTGCAATGCGTTTTTGATGCATCTCCATAGACTTGTATGGTGCGTTTTTCACACGCGTGACTTGCAAAAGTAGAGCATGCCGAGATTTAAACGTGTGTGCGTGAAAACAAATGTAAGTCTGAAAAGACCCATTGGTTACAATGGGTCAGAGTGCAATGCAAGTTCTACGCGTCAAAAGCACGCGCAGAAAACGCGCGTGAAAAACGCAAGTGTGAAAGGGGCCTTAGACACAACGTGTGACTGCACTCAGTGGCGTAACTAGTAGAGACAGGGCCCCCTAGCAGACTACTGCTTGGGGCCCCCCTTCCCACTTAAAAAATATACAAAAATATATTAGTATACTCACACATGCGAGTTACAGTCACATATAAATACACTCATGTGCATATACACACACATACAGTGCCATATGTAACATACTCACATACAGTGTATACAGACACCATATACACATCACAGGTGCTGCATATATACATCACAGTATATGTTATATACATATTATGCTGGACAATGGGCAGTACAATATAGATATAATGGTGCACATCCTCCATTCTTTATTGTGTCAGGTCAGATGATGGGGCCCCATGGCGGCTGCTATGGCTGTTACCGCTGTAGTCTACTGATGGTAGACTCCTATAATGTACTTACTCACTGCAACATAATCTTTTCAAAAGGGTTTTTAATAACTCCTGGAAGGGGCGTTACAGCACTTTCTCATCGTTCACACTACTGGTAGTCTGAAAATCTTGCACATGTGCGCTGAGACTTTCCTTGCGTAGCCGAAGCCGGCTGCACGCAAGGAAAGTCTCTGCAAGACTTCCAGACTGCCGGCTTACGCCACCGTCAGTCTGAACGGCGAGAAGGCAGGACCCAGCTGTATTAAGATTATGTGGGTTAGCAAAAATTATTAGCCCCCAGAGCCAGGAGGCGCTCAGGTGGTGCGCCTCATTAGCATATTTTATAAAAAGTCTTTTTCCTGCTGAATTGCCCGTTGCAGGAGTTATTAAAAATACTTTTGAAAAGAAGACTTTGCAATGAGTAAATACATTATAGGAGTCCACCATCGTGATATCCATTAAGTTGGTATAATTTTATAGCTTTAGTAGGCAAGCTTCTCTGCATACCCTGGATACAGTTGTAGTATCATGACTGTATTACCATTCAATGACAGCAAGCGATGATCATGTGAGGAACTGAAACAGAAAGTTAAAGGAAATCCATCATGAAGAACCAGGGGCACCTACTCATAGATCTAGGCACTGTGACTGTGGTAATTTTCATATATTTTTGATATATTGTCTACTTCCTTGTAAAATCAATCCTAAATCTGGTAGCGAGAAAAGCGTGCGCCTGGAAAACCATGACAATCCCCACAGGGTTTATGTTGAATCAAAACTTATATGGATCGTGGTAAACGATCATCTGAGTAGATTATTAGCGGATACAGTAAATACATTTGAATCCGTATGGGGGCTATGGCGCTCATTTGTGCGGAAGGATCACAAACATAAGTGACAGAGTGGATATACACTCACCGGCCACTTTATTAGGTACACCTGTCCAACTGCTCGTTAACACTTGATTTCTAATCAGCCAATCACATGGCGGCAACTCAGTGCATTTAGGCATGTAGACATGGTCAAGACAATCTCCTGCAGTTCAAACCGAGCATCAGTATGGGGAAGAAAGGTGATTTGAGGCCTTTGAACATGGCATGGTTGTTGGTGCCAGAAGGGCTGGTCTGAGTATTTCAGAAACTGCTGATCTACTGGGATTTTCACGCACAACCATCTCTAGGGTTTACAGAGAATGGTCCGAAAAAGAAAAAACATCCAGTGAGCGGCAGTTCTGTGGGCGGAAATGCCTTGTTGATGCCAGAGGTCAGAGGAGAATGGGCAGACTGGTTCGAGCTGATAGAAAGGCAACAGTGACTCAAATCGCCACCCGTTACAACCAAGGTAGGCAGAAGAGCATCTCTGAACGCACAGTACGTCGAACTTTGAGGCAGATGGGCTACAGCAGCAGAAGACCACACCGGGTGCCACTCCTTTCAGCTAAGAACAGGAAACTGAGGCTACAATTTGCACAAGCTCATCAAAATTGGACAGTAGAAGATTGGAAAAACGTTGCCTGGTCTGATGAGTCTCGATTTCTGCTGCGACATTCGGATGGTAGGGTCAGAATTTGGCGTCAACAACATGAAAGCATGGATCCATCCTGCCTTGTATCAACGGTTCAGGCTGGTGGTGGTGGTGTCATGGTGTGGGGAATATTTTCTTGGCACTCTTTGGGCCCCTTGGTACCAATTGAGCATCGTTGCAACGCCACAGCCTACCTGAGTATTGTTGCTGACCATGTCCATCCCTTTATGACCACAATGTACCCAACATCTGATGGCTACTTTCAGCAGGATAATGCGCCATGTCATAAAGCTGGAATCATCTCAGACTGGTTTCTTGAACATGACAATGAGTTCACTGTACTCAAATGGCCTCCACAGTCACCAGATCTCAATCCAATAGAGCATCTTTGGGATGTGGTGGAGCGGGAGATTCGCATCATGGATGTGCAGCCGATAAATCTGCGGCAACTGTGTGATGCCAAGGCCGGGTGAACACAGTGCTTCTGAGACGGAGGAGAGTCCTCGACCTGAACAGGTTGGAAGAGGCAGTGGTGGGGCCAGACGGAGAGGCAGGGCCAGAGCTGGTGCATCAGCGCCACTGTCAACTAGTGAAGCTCCCGTGGTGAGGGCTCTTGCGGCGAGGGCTAGATCTTCAGAAGTGTGGAGGTTCTTTAAGGAAACACCGGATGACCGACGGACTGTGGTGTGCAACATTTGCCAAACCAGGCTCAGCAGGGGTTCCACCACTACTAGCTTAACTACCACCAGTATGCACAGGCATATGAATGCTAAGCACCCCACTCAGTGGCAACAAGCCCGTTCACCTCCGGCCGTGCACACCACTGCTCCTTCCCCTGTGTCAGCTGCTAGTCAGCCCCCTGCCCAGGACCCTGCCACAAAAACCCCATCGTCGCCTCCACGATCCTCCACAGCATCCACCAGCTGGATTCCAATCGCCAATTCTCTTTTTTAATTTTTAGAATTTTCTAGCTCATATCATTTTTAAGACTTTACCCATACAGGTCAGGGTGCAGGGTACAGGGGTTGGCTGTCAAATCTTTCCTTTTCCTTTTTTTTTTTAAAGATGAGTTTGGTAATATTTCTGTTTTGGAATCAGGTAATATAGAGAAGTAAAGACATGAAGTAATCTAGAACAAGGGGAACATACTTTAACACACTTCAATTCACTTCTGTGTTGATACAGGCCCCATGTTCAACAAAATTTACTACTACTTCCCTCATTGTTTAAAATATTACACTAGTTCCTGGGAAAAATCTATCGCAGGACTCTCCGCTTATCATGTGGCATATGAACACTGCTGCCACTCATGTGGCCTACTAAATGTCACTTACCCATCGCTACTATACTTACTGTAAAGTGTTACTTGTGCACTTTTTACTTTTTTGACAGTTATTAAACAGTAAATGATCAATTTATCACAACCAGAGGCGTAACCTAAATCTTCTTGTATGGTACAAGACCATCAACTATGATGCATCATTTATAGTACTAATCTCATGGTATGAAGCAAAGGGACATTTTTAGCAGGTCCTGGGTGTGGCTGCTCGCTGTAGTTACAATGTGTAGTATCTAGGTAGTAGTTGTCGTACAACAATTATAAAACAAAGTTTGTCGGTCCTTTACATTGTAGTTCCAAACCATCAAGCAATGGACTGGGGGTGGTTAGGAATATCCATAGCTGATATACGCAGATCACATTGTATATCCTTGCCTCATGCATAGTTCAGTGATCTCTGAATTGCTTTATCCATTTATTTTTTCACACTTTTCTACCTTACACCTTAAATCCATTTAACCAGCAGACAATCTCTTCTGACAGAAAAAGACATCCATGCATTTAAATGACTTCATGTTCTTCTTGGATGTGTATAATTTTATGCATCAAAGGCTTTGCTGCATAGCTGGGTAAAAAATGAAAAAGATCTTTGGAGCGTTCAGCTTTTCTTGGCTTTTCTTTTTTGTTTGTAAAATTAATTAAGGTCTATCCACAAAATGAACCATCTCGCCCCCAATCCTTCTCATACTCCGCATTATAGAGCCATCTAAGTGACGTTCCTCATCAAATACTAAATTCTGCTCAGATCAGAATCTCTAGTAAAGACTCCAACGGAGGAATAAATTATGAATAAAATGAAACTCAAGAAATTCTTGAATATTTAAAAGAATATTAAAGTAGAAAGAAACACGGATGACTCATTATTCATCAGTAAGGAGACTGATGGGTTCTGATTTTTTTTATGGGTGTTTAATAACACATCAGTAACAATGTATCAAGCGTTTTTTTTATGTGCAAATTAAACTGTATTTGTTGGGATTAGAGGTAATTGATGTAACCTCTAAACTACTGGGTAGAACATACTATCCTAATAGTAACAAAACCTCTTTGGGTACAGGGAAGGTCAGTAGGAAAGTCAACTTTTCATTTTAATTGCAAATTCTTTTACCAAAAACTTTGGAGAAATTTGTTTTTAATTGGGAACTGGGCTGTGTTGCCCACTATGAGGTTTGGTCAGTGTTTTCAGTCAGTTTGTACAGGTCACGTTTTTTGTTGCGTTTGTGACGTATATGAAAAGACGCTCCCGTTCCTGTTCCATTTAAATCCATGTGTTTACTTCCCTCCTGTCTTTATGTTGCTTTTTTCCGTTGCATTTTTAAAAAGCGCTCAAACTTCTAATAGCAATGCGTAATTTTGCGTTTTTGTGATGCGTTTCATCATTTGTGTTTTACTGGGAAATAGTTTCCCTTAACTTTTTCATCAAGGTCCCAACTTTTATGCATTTTTCAAGGTTGCAGAAGACAATTGCTTACACCCGATTAGGATTATAAAACACATTTGCAGCAGGTAGTTTGCTGCATCAAAAACACAACAAAAAACGCAAAGCTACGTACGCTGCCTCAGGGTGCATTTACATGTGGCGTTGAGCGCATGCGTTTCAAAACACATAAGATAAACTGAAGAGAGATTCGCCTACTTAAATGGCTGTTCACATTTGCATTTACAAAACGCAACCTTAACACATGCCTTTATGGTTGCATTTTGTAAACCGAAATTTTAACCACCATTTAATTATACAAATTTATCTTTAGCTGATCCATTACGTTTTGGATCACATGTGTTCAACACCACGTGCGAATTCACCCTCAGTGTCCCAGTTTTAATGCCTTTTTTTTTGTGTTTTCAAAGCGTGTGAAAGACTTGTGACTGTGGTCTATCTTTTCTATGGCAATTGATCAGTGTAAAATGCATTGCACTTGTATTGCACTTGAATTAGTCTCAGAGTGCAATGCGTTTTTGATGCGTCTCCATAGAGTTGTATGGTGCGTTTTTCACACATGTGACTTGTGTGTGCAAAAATAGAGCATGCTTAGGTTTTAACATGCATGTTTTTTAAATTGTGTAAAAAAAAAAAAAAAAAAAAAAAAAACAACCTATTGGTTGTCGGAGTGAAATGCATAATAAAATAAAGATGGACTGTCTTAACCGTAAGTGATTTATGCTGCAAGATAATAACTTGGATTCTGAGCTCCATGATATATAGGTCTGCAGTGTGTCCAACAAGACAGAAAAAATGTGCACCAAAACGGGTGTGTTAGTGCTTAGTTGGACCATGTGAAATAAATGTTCATGTTTGCTTGATGAAATATCATAGAATCGATTTCTCACACTTTTCTAGATCTCTGCTTGCTGTCATTTTATAGGAAGAATCATTGGTTAATCCCCATAAATTATATATATATATATGTCGATAGAAATCTGTGCCTGGTCATGTGATGTCACACAGTTACACAGCTCATTATATCATTCAGCTCTGATTAATCTCTGTGGCACTACAAGCTGTTTACCTGTGTGACCATGAACAGATTTATATCGAATGGCAGTAAACTTAGAAGCTTCTTATAGAATGACAGCAAGCAGAGATCTACAAAACGGTGAAGTATTAATGTAGAAAGTAAGTTCTCTCACATGGTCACTACATAGACAATGGGGCAGATTTGTATATATCTGTATATGACGGAATTCTGTTGTAATGTGTGCCAAAAATGTTGCACCACATTTATCAAGAGTTTAGGACAAACTTTTCAACAAAATTGGCATGGATACAATCGGATACTGGGGCAGGAACAAGCAGGGAAATTGCCTTGCTGCAAAAATTATGTAATGCACCAGAATGTTGGTGCAATTTTCTGGCCTAAATGGTAGGAGGTTTAATAGACAGTAATAAACTATTCCAGATTTATCATCCAGCATCTGTTGCAATATAAGACTGTCTAATCTAACTGGGGGAGATTTTTCAGAAGCGTCTGAGGTTGCCCATGGAAACCAATCAGAGCTCAGCTTTCATTTTATAAACAGCAGTGGAAATTTGAAAGCTGAGCTCTGATTGGTTCCCATGGGAAACTAGTACAGTTCTTCTCTCAGATCCTCCTGATAAATCTCCACCACTGTCTCTTACTTTAAAGGACACCAGGATTAAAGACTATGCAAATGCTCCAGGCTCCATTAATACCCCTCAGGTTCATTTACATACAATATACACTATCCTGGTGGTAGAAGCCCTTTAAGACACTTTTAATATATCTGGCAAGGTATTTACCTCTCTTTTTTTGGATCCATTTAACCCCTTAAGGACGCAGGGTTTTTTCGCTCATTTCTCGTCTAGGGCAGTGATGGCGAACCTATGGCACGGGTGCCAGAGGTGGCACTCAAAGCCATTTCTGTGGGCACCTAGCAAAGAATTTACCAGATAGGACTCAAGGCTTCCTCCTGCAGTCCAAGACAGCCCACGGCCCGCCATGCTCAGTGCTATTTTAAAGTGACACCTACTTGGCTGTCAGGACTACAGGAGGAGCCAGAAGGTGTGGACAGAGATGGATTATCATTAAAGCTCTTGCTTTGGATCTCCTTATTCTTCCTCTTCAGGGCACCCTGGAGGTAGGCTACAATCCGAATGTTTCCTGATTTCTATTGTATGGTGTCCTCAGGACGCCAATATGATTGAAACTTGTGGTACAGCAGAGATCAATAGGTTACTGCTTAAATTGACATGTTGGCACTTTGCGACATAAAAGTGGGTTTTGGTTGTAGTTTGGGCACTCTGTATCTAAAAGGTTTGCCATCACTGATCTAGGGTAACCCTAGATGGTCAGATCGTTCCTACCATATACTGCTGCAATACTTCTGTATTGCAATATATGGCATTTTTGCAGCTCATTCATTACACGAATCTGCAGATGCCAGATAGCCTTGGGTCAAACGAAGACCCGAGGCGAATCTGCAGATGCCAGATAGCCTTGGGTCAAACGAAGACCCGAGGCTACCATGGCAACCGATCGCACCGCTGTCTTTTAAATGCCGCCGGCGACACCATGGCAACCGATCGCACCGCTGTCTTTTAAATGCCGCCGGCGACAACGAAAGGGTTAATAGCCGCGATCGGTGCAAGCACCGACCGCGGTTATTAGCGGTGGGGGTTTGCTGCAATAGTGCAAGCACCGACCGCGGTTATTAGCGGTGGGGGTTTGCTGCAATATGCAACAACCCCCACCTCTGTATGAAGAGGACTCAGCCCGTGAGCCCTCTTCACACATTCCCTATACCTCTGCACCGTAGAGCTATGGCGCAGAGCGTTTAGGGGTTAATGTGCTGACTGGGTAGCATTTAGGTTCTCGCTTTAGGCCTTCAGTAAAGAAGTAATAAATAACAATGCTCCCTAAATTATGTTCGGGCTATTTCGTCGTTCGCCGCACTATAGTTTATTTTTCTGGTTTTTTATTATGATTCTTTCTAGGGTATGGGTTGTTCTTTTTCATTTACGTTTTTTTCTTATAAATTTTTTTTTACCTTCTTGTATTTAAACGTTTTGATGGACCCCCTGCTTAACCCCCGCGCGGCGCTCACCTGCATAGGCAGCAAAACCCTACCGCTATGAAGGCTCACCCTGCCCCTTCCATGCCGCTCCGACCGCCGCCGTACATACACGCTGCGTCACGAACCCTTTCAGACAACAATAAAGACTTGGCAATGCCTCCAGCTCCATAATACCCCTCAGCTCATTTCTGACAAATACCCTATCCCTGTGGTATAAGCCCGTAAGACACTTTATATGTCTGGCAAGTATTTACCATCTCTTTTGGATCCATTTAAAGCCAACCTTATGACGCAGGGTGTTTTTTTCGCTCATATCCGCTCCTCCACGTTCAACTATCCCTAGGCTTTTTCATTTTTTCTGTACATAGCGGTGTGGAGGGCTTATGTTTTGTTGATAACCGTCTTTAACTTTCCAGTAATGGTATTATTTAACAGCCTTCTGCGAAGCTGAAAAAATTCCCAAATGGTTGGCACATTGAAACAAAAACCGCGCGTGTCACATTCTTGTGGGCTCAGTTTTTGCGCCTTTGACTGTGCACTCAAATCACACTCAGCTTTATCTTTGGTTAGGTTTATTGTGTTTGTTAATACATTTTCAAAATTAACGAATTTGTCAGAAAGAACAAATTTTTTTGTGCCATCTTTCTGTCAACTATACCTTTTTTCCATACTTTGGTGCACGATCGTGTGAGTGTCCATTTTTAGCGAATGAGCCAACCTTACCATTCACTATTTTTGTCGTGCGACATTGATCATTTTTTTTTATTTCCATTTTTATGGTGATGTTGTACCAAGGTGTAAAAGTCCGCATTTCGGAACCTTTTGGCGTCCATTACTCCGCATCCTCCTGCTCTTCCACCGCCGCCCGTAAACTGTGTTTTTTTATATTTTGATAGATTTGGGCATTTGGGGACGCGGCGATACCTAAGGTGTCTGCGATTTTTGCTGTTTATTATGGTGTATATCAGTTTCTAGCGAAAAGGTGGAGATTTGAATTTTTATATTTTATGTAATTTTTTTTTTTTTAAACTTTTTTTAAGAACTTTTTTTCCCCTATTTCTTGAACCATCTCAAGGCAAGTGATGGCGAACCTCTGGCCCTTGTGCCATTAGTTGGCATCAAAAGCCATTCTGTGGGCACATAGCAAAGAATTTCCAGTAGGACTCAGGCTTCCTCCTCCATTCCAATCACCCCGCCCGCCACCTCAGTGCATATTTTAAGTTTAAACACCTCTTGGCTGTCCCAGGCTACCATGAGGAGCCCAGAATGATTGACCTAATGATTATCATTGAGCTCCCATGCTTTGGGTCCCCTGTGTCTTCTTACCTCTTCAGGCCCCTTAAGGGAGGCTACATCCGATGTTTCCTGATTCTATTGTATGGTGTCCTCATGGATGCCAATATGATTGAAACTGTTGTGTTACCGCAGAGATCAATTAGGTTAACTGCTGTAAGATGGTCCATGTTGGCACTTGCGACATAAAAGTGAGGTTTTTTTGTTTGTGTAGTTTGGGCACTCTGTATATAAAGGTTTTGCCACACTGACTCTCGGTAACCCTAGATGGCAGATCTTCCTACAATAACTGCTTGGCAAATGCTTCTGTATTGCAATATATGGCATTTTTGCAGCTTCATTCATTACGGGGGGGGGGATGAATCTGCAATGCCATATAGCTTTGTGTCAAACAAGACCCGATGGCTACCCGATGGGCCCCGATCTCAGACCGCTGTCCTTTTTAACAATGCGCCGGTGCTACCAACGAAAGGAGTTAATAGCCCGCATCGGTGCAAGCACGAACCACCGACCGCGGTTATTATCGTTGTGGGTTTTGCTCCATCTTCAACAACCCCCACCTTTCTGTATAAAAGGCTCGGCCCTTGATGCCCCTTCCAGTCCACACATTTCCCTATACCTCTCTGCACCGTAGAGCTTGGCGCAGATGCGTAGGGTTATGTGCTGACTGGGTACAATTTTAGGTTTCTCGTCTCGCTTTAAAAGGGCCTTTCATTTCAGTAAAGAAGTAATAAATAACAATGCTCCCTAAATTATGTTCGGGGCATGATTTAATATGTTGCCAATATTAAAGGACATCTACCACCAGGATGAAGGATTGTAAACCAACCACACTGACAAACTTGTGAGTGCCCCCTCTGCTCTTCTTTTAGATTCTTATGCCCTGTTTTTTTTTATTGCATTAAAAATTATGCAAATAAGATGGAGAGGCTCTGGGCTCCATAGGTGTTAATGGAGCCTTGAGCCCCTTATGTTCATTTGCATAATTTTAAAGCAGTTTTTTTCTTAAAGAATACCAGATCCTGCCAGAGGCTGCACACACCAGTTTGTCATTGTGCTTGGTTTACAATCCTTCATCCTGGTGGTAGATTTCCTTTTAAATGACTGAACAGAGTCTAATTCTAGACAACACCTCCATAATGAGTGTTTATGGCTATTATAATAAATTCAGTGCGCTGAAGTGAAAGTGCTTCAGATGGACACAGAATATGCTTCTCATCATCCGGGATAACATACTTTAGTAAATGATGGTTCTTGTGCCATCTGCTGTATACTGTGCTTGAGCCCAGTGGCTCACTGACTACTTAAAGTAAAAATATTGATCAGGATTTTGATCTGTAAAATCATGGCCTCAAAACTTTTATAATCTGTGATTCCCTAAATGTTACGATCTATTGTTCACACAGACAAATTGGTGTTGTGCGTGTATGGACATCATTGGTAACATATGAGGTCTGGGCAGCTTAGTAAAGCTTTTTTTGTCTATTTGTGCTGGAATAGGGATGTAGTATTGGAGATAGAAATGAAGAAATGTAGAAGAGTTACATTTCCACAAGTGACAAGACTCAGGACATGGGCAGGCTATAGACAGTGCTGGAGAAGCATTAGCTTGAATTCATTTATTGGTTCAGTCACATCTATGCAACTGTTCACACAACTAGGGTCCCCCACCAGCATCCAAACCAACATATGTCCGGAAATTAGGACTTAAGTACTACTCTATATCCTTAATCTTATACGGTTTATAAAAGTAATTTAATGATGAGCTACAATCATGCTCTTATAACCCATCTATTTAGAAAAGCAGAACATTCCCGGACTGCTTGAAACCCTCCACCCCGACTGCCGTCCAGACCAGATCCTCCAGACCATGTTGGAGGTGTGGATGCTACCCCTGGCTGCCTGGCCTCTGTGCATCCTGCAGCTGAACTCCCCCTCATACTCACGTATAATCTGAGGCTACTAAATCCCTCCCCCCCCCCCAAAAAAAAATAAATAAAAGAAACGGGAAAAGTTATTGACTGGAGGACAACCCCTAGGGTAGGAAATGCTCATTAATGAAATGTCCACCCGCAGGGTCCCCCTTTACTGAAATGTCTACCCCTGATGCTCCCTCCATCATTACTGTTATGTCCACAGCCGGACTCTCTTAAAAATAAATTTAAAAAGCTATACTCCGGCTTCTTCTCCCATGGCCCCGCTGCTCTGTCTCCTCTGTTTTCGGGCCTGGGTGCATCACTCTGAAGCAGCGATGTTGCGGCTGCCTGACGTCATAATGTAAGAGCCCGCGCAGAGCATAAATTTTGATGTCACACGGGCGATCTTCATATAGGGCCCAGGTATGGGCAGGCGTGGGTCCCTCAGAAGCAAAAGGCCCGGCCCATACCAAAAAAAAAAAAAGGATTATTAGTATATTTCTTTGGACCCTTTCTTAAGATCCATGGATTGTCCTTGACACCTATTCACATTATGAAACAGTAACAAGTATTCAATTTTTAATGGTGACAATCACTCCCATTAATTTTACAGAGAGGTCACGACACTCTTATCCCTCTCTATGTAATTGCCAAATGGTAGTAACACAATCATGTTTGAAGCCTTGACATGTAATAGTATATGTTAAGTAAGGGATACGGTATTACCACTGAAAAACATTTCATTAATGTTAGCCTGGTTTTCACAGTCCCTTAAGGTAGAATCCGTTAGAAAAGAATGAAGTACATTGTAGTTGACTAGTATTTTTCTGTTTTTATTACATTCTTTTATCTATACACAAGAAATGAGGAGGAAAGTGAACTTATCATTGGAAACATTTAGTATCATTCAATTGCTTTGGTGGTGAATTATTTTCATTGTATTGAAGAGTATTAGTAATTTGAAGCAGCAATTCGCAGTCTATTACAATGACAGCTTCTTCATGTGCAACATAGTCACTCATGGATAATGGGTGCAATTTAATTGACTTAACTTTTCTATATTACTTTCATCACTTTAATTGTTCCTAATATTTCTTAGTCCCAATGCTGTCAGTTTGTAAGAACCTGATTGAACATACAGTTCATTCTGTTTGGAGATTATATACCCTCACCGACCACTGTTATTGTTACACCCTTTCCAACTGCTCGTTAACACTTAATTTCTAATCAGCCATTCGCATGGCGGCAACTCAGTTGCCATTTAGCATGTAAACATGGTTAAACAATCTCCTGCGTTCAACCGAGCACTCAGTATGGGGAAGAAAGGTGATTTGAGGTCCTTTGAACGTGGCATGGTTTTGTTGTTGCCAAATTGGGCTGGTCTGAGTATTTCAGAACTGCTGATCGACTGGGATTTTCACAGCACAACCATCTCTAGGGTTTCAGAGATGGCCCCGAAACAGAAAAAACATCCAGTGAGGCGGCAAGTTCTCGTGGGCGGAGTTTCTGGTGGGCAGTTCTGTGGGAGAATGGGCAAGACTGTTTGAGCTGATAGAAAGGCGACCAGTACCCAATCGCCACCCTTTACACCAAGGTAGGCAGAAATATGCATCTCTTAACGCACCATTTACGTCAAACTTGAGGCAGATGGGCTAAGCGGCGAAGACCACAGCCGTGTGCCACTCCTTTCCAGCTAAGAACGAAACTGAGGCTACAATTTGCACAACTCATCAAAATTGGACAGTAGAAAGATTGGAAAAACGTTGCCTGTTCTGATGAGTCTCGATTCTTCTGCAACATTTGAAGGTAACGTCCGAATTTGGCGTCACCACAGACGCATGGATCCATCCTGCCTTGTATCAACGGTTCAGGCTGGTGGTGGTGGTGTCATGGTGTGGGGAATATTTTCTTGGCACTCTTTGGGCCCCTTGGTACCAATTGAGCATCGTCGCAACGCCACAGCCTACCTGAGTATTGTTGCTGACCATGTCCATCCCTTTATGACCACAATGTACCCAACATCTGATGGCTACTTTCAGCAGGATAATGCGCCATGTCATAAAGCTGGAATCATCTCAGACTGGTTTCTTGAACATGACAATGAGTTCACTGTACTCAAATGGCCTCCACAGTCACCAGATCTCAATCCAATAGAGCATCTTTGGGATGTGGTGGAGCGGGAGATTCGCATCATGGATGTGCAGCCGATAAATCTGCGGCAACTGTGTGATGCCATCATGTCAATATGGACCAAAATCTCTGAGGAATGCTTCCAGCACCTTGTTGAATCTATGCCACGAAGAATTGAGGCAGTTCTGAAGGCAAAAGGGGTCCAACCCTTTAGTCGCATGGTGTACCTAATAAAGTGGCCGGTGAGTGTATTTTTGTGGTACAAGTTGTAAATTACAGGCAGTCCCCGGGTTACGTACAAAATAGGTTCCATGGGTTTGTTCTTAAGTTGTATGCAAGTCAAAACTGTATATTTTATAATTTTAGCTCCAGACAATTATTTTTTTGCCCCAATGACATTTGCAGTTTCAAAATATTTTGCTGTAATTGGAGCAAGGATTATGAATAAAGCTTAATAACAGACACCTTACAGCTGATCATTGTAGTCTGGAACTAATGTAATGTATCCAGAGAACATCACCAGAGGTCACAGGGGGCAGAGGATTCAGTCTTTAACTAGGGGTTGTCAGTAAATCGGGTGTCCTTAAGTAGGGGACCACCTGAATTCATTTAAATCTTCTCTTACTATGCTTAGGTGTCCAGTGGGCGGTCCTATCAGTAGTTGACATAGTTCTCTACACAAGCAAATAGAATTATCAATCATTGAGTTGGTTTAGAAAGCAGAGAGGTTTATATGAAATCCTCATATGCTGTACTGTTTAGTTGCATTCACTTTTAGGTGACTATCAGAGCTGAACTCCATCAGACCCATAAAAGAGTATAAGGTTTTACACCACTGTTTTATTCCCGTGAGACACTTATGCACCGGTTTTTGGGATCGTTTGGGGTCAGATCAGTCAGAACCTTTATTAATCAGACACTCTCAATTTATGGCATTTTTATAACCTTTTTTAATACTCTACTGTTTGACATGACAATGGGTCATTCAGACCAGTGAAAATATTCCTGAAATATTAGTCATAGAGCTTTAGACAAATTATAAAATCTCCTCATATGTATTTACTGAAAGAACATTTTAAATACATTTAAGTCAGTGCAAACTTATACATATCAATGTATAAGTTTAAATTATCAATTTTTAATCACAACCTAACCCCTGCTGATGTCTGATACACACATTTTTCATGCAAATGTGTTTAATAATGACTTTTTACAAAATAGAAACAAAACTATGTGACACAGTTTACATAAAATATTGTATATGCCATCCCAACCTGCCGCACTGTTAAACAGATGGTACAGAATATTCTCAGTTGTACATTTCACAGGGAAATATGGCACAGAAATTAGAACAGACAAAAACAAGGAAGATTATTTTTAACCCCTTATCACCGACGCTTGTTTTCAGCTTAGTGAGTCAACTTTTAGAATCTTACCTGTGTCAAGATAATTTGTTATAACTTTGGAACGCTTTAACATATCCGGGTGATTTTGAGATTTGTTTATCGTGACACATTGTACTTCATGTTAGTTGTAAAATTTAAGTGATAAGCGATAATTCTTCATTTTCAAAGTTTGAAATGTTCTGCTTTCCAGGTAGATAATTAAACTACCCAAAAAGCTAGATAACTAACATTTCCAGAATGTCTGCTTTATGTTGGAATTATATTTTATGCATCCTTTTCTAGGATGTTATGAGACTTAGAACTTTATGTGCGATTTTTCTCATGTTCATGAAAATCGCCAAAACACACATTTTGAGAGACAACACAGCTTTCAGGTGACTTTCAAAGGCTTAAATAATGGTAAAATACCATAAATTACCCCACTATAGAAACTACATCCCTTAACGTATGTTAAACAACTTCTATTAAGTCTATTAACCCTTTAAGTGTTTCACATGGGTTAAATTTTTGGGGAAAATACATTCATTCAGGCCAAAATGACACTTTCATAATGAATTAAATGCTGAAATGCTTGCAAAGTTTGAGTGTACCTCCTGAGTGTACCCATACAATATATGTGGTGGTAAACTGCTATACAGGCGCACGGTTGGGCATAGAATGAAGGCAGCACCATTCAGAGCAGATTTGTAATGTCACATTGTACAGGCTATAACATTATTATTGTTTTGGTAATGCGAGCATATGAGGGCTTATTTGTGGGATGAGATACAATGTATAAATAATAAATTTTGGGGTTCATAACTTATTCATGAGATTTTGTTAACTATTAACGCGGGACACAAACAAAATCATCAATTTTTATTCTGGATTTTTTGCACTTTTTTCCCCCAATCACTGTAACGGTAAATTAATATTTTATATGTATTCTCTGGTTCAATACAAATACGATCATACTTCATTTATATGGTTTTTCTTATCTTTGCTTAAAGGGGACCTACCACCACGATTCTACCTATAAAGGTAGAACGGGTGGTAGGTGGATGAATGGGACATGAGGATAGCCCTTTTTTGGGCTAATCCTCACGTCCCGGCTATACTTTGGTAAACTTTAATAAGTCTGTATGTAAATTTTTTAAAGCGGCTACTGGGGCGTGAAGTAGCCGTTCTGCGCATGCGCAGTAGCACTGGCCTCGGAGCTATGGCCGCGCAACCATAGGCCTGTGTTCTGCGCATGCGCAGAATGCCAGGTACACGGCCGAGGGCATGCCGCTACGAGGAGCTGTGCACCGAAGATTACATGGTAGGCGGAGGAACAAGGCTACTGGGGCGTGGAGTAGCCGCGACTTCTAGCCTCGTGTCCGGCTACTCCAGAAAATCGCATTTTTCTGGTATTGACAACTTTTCAGGAGCATAACTTCCGTATTTTTGTGTTGACAAATTTGGTTGAGGGCTTATTTTTTAAGAAAATAGTTGTTCTTTTCAGTTGTATCATATTAGGGCACATAACTTTTTAGAACTTTGTATGTGAGGGTAATTGATGAAAAATTATATATTACGGGAAGTTTTTAGTTTTGGCTGATGTAATCTCACTTCAGCACAGGAAGTTTCGGTACAAAGTGGGAGGTGTAAGCGCTCCTTGTACTCTGTAACAGCCTGTGAATCTTCAGAACAGATGGGCTTCGGTAACACCCCTCATTAGCAGTTCAGGCTCACTAGCATAATTATATATTAAAAGTTACTCTTAGACGGAAGGAGACCATGGATTACAAATATATGATGATTACCACAGTCCCTGGATCAATGAGTAAGTGCCCCTGGTTTATCCATGCTTCATTTGGATGGTAGATTTCCTTTCAGCCCCTTTAGGCCCTTGTGCATGTTTCTGGCATGCAAGACTTGCATTGAACACTGACCCATTGTATTCCGTGGTCTTTCAGACAATTATACAAATCTATGGATAAGCACAGGGGCGTAACTACAGTGGTAGAAGCCATAGCAGCTGTTATGGTACCCCCAATGTCAGGGGGCCCTGTCTTCCGAACTGACACTAAAGAATGGAAGATTATATATATATGAAAAATGAGACGGCACATACCAGTCCATCAGATGTAGCAAAAAATGATGAGTTTATTCAATTTGTGACGTTTCGGTGGGTTACCATCTTTCTCAAGCGTTTTTTTCACCGAAACGTTGCACATCGAATAAACTCTCACACTTTTTGTTTCATCTAATAGACTGGCATGCGCTTTCTCATTTTTCCTATGTATTATTGAAACTCCCTGTCTGGGGTTTGAGGCGTTGCACCTTTCCTTTGTTTGGGTTTTTTTGTACTGCTGTGGACTTTTCTCTGATATATATGTTGTATGTGTGCTTATGTGTGAGTGAGTGTATAAATGTGTGGGGAGTCTAGACCAGAGTTATCAGCTTTTTTCATGCACTTGAAAAACTGACACTTTGCACAAACTGTAACAGAAAAGTGATTGGAATCTGATGGAAAATGTAAGTTTTTTACTGATTGAACCCTGATCAAACTCTGCAGCTTTCACGTGAAAGGGGCCTTCTGATCTGTTGCCTATCTTTTGGCGACCGGTAGATAGGTAGATAGGTGTTGACATAATGCAGGAAAATTCAATTTTTAATATAGTTTTAAATAGTTAAAAAAAACACCGAAAGATCTTACCCTTGCCTGATGTTGCTGTAGCTCTGTTGGTTTCTGGGTCCTTGCAGCATTTAACTTCTGGCACCTGTCCTGACACAATGGGGCAGATTTACTTACCCGGTCCATTCGCGATCCAGTGGCACGTTCTCTGCGCTGGATTCGGGTCCGGCCGGAATTTATTAAGGTACTTCCTCCGACGTCCACCAGGTGGCGCTGCTGCGCTTAAGTTCCCCGGAACCCACTTGTATACACCGAGCTGGGCTGAATGAAGGTAAGTGCAAGCTCCGCGACACATTTTTTTTTAAAAATGCGTCGGTTTTTCCGAATCCGTTGGGTTTTCGTTCGGCCACTCCCCCCGATTTCCATCGCGTGCATGCCAGCGCCGATGCGCCACAATCTGATTGTGTGCGCCAAAATCCCAGGGCAATTCAGGGGAAATCGGCGCAAATCGGAAATATTCGGTTAACACGTCGGGAAAACGTGAAGCTGGCCCTTAGTAAATGACCCCCAATGACTGGGAATGGCCACTCAGCCCAACTATGACTGTCCCTAATTGAGTTCATTGACGGGCAGAGTAGAAATTCCCAGACATGATTTACTGTATTGTAATAGTGGAGCGAGAGCAGGGACCTGGATACCTTCAGAGTGAAAGCGGCAGGAGTTCCGTGGAAGTTAGTATGCCTTCGCTTGTTTTTTTGTAGCTGTGTGCAGTCCAATTACTAAAATTTTTACATTTCTAGCATAATGGAAATTCCATTAAAGGACATCTACCATCTGTGTGAAGGATTGAAAACTAAGTACACTTACATGCTGGGGACATCTATAGAGCCCCTCTGTCTCGTTTGTCATAAATTTTATAACCTTTTTTTCTGAATTCAAGTAAACACACCATTGTTGGTTCCCCTTCTGAAAATATATGATGTCACAGCTTATCTACACATCTCCAGACTGCTGAGGCTGTGGTCATGAGGCTGCTGTAAAGTATATCACTAAGTGCTGCTAACAGGAGCCCAGGAAAAATGGCAACCTGCATGATTATGGACAGAAAACTGGGAAAGAAAAGTATTGCATGTATAGATTGTATGTAACTATAAAGTATGATGGCTCACTGGCTAGCACCAAAGCCTTGCTGCGCTGGGTTCCGTGTTCAAGTCCCATCCAGGTCAACATTTGCAAAGAGTTTGTACGTTCTCTCCGTGTTTGCATGGGTTTCTTCTGGGTTCTCAGGTTTTCTCCCACACTCCTAAACATACTGGTAGGTTGATTAGATTGTGAGCCCCATTGGGGACAGGGACTGATTTGGCAAACTCTGTGTAGCGCTGTGTAATCTGAAGGCGCTATATAAATAAAGAAATTATTGTATATTGTGTGTATGGAATGTATATCCTATGGAGGGTATTATAAAGATTGGTATGTATGTTGTGTATGCATAATATAGTTTATTATATTAAATATTTTATGAATGTTTGATATGTATGGATATATTTCTCAGACTAAATGTGTATGACAGTGCCCGTTACATAATTTCTTTATAATCTTTATTTCATAAAATAGGTTATGTTTAAAGTTTGTATGTTTACATTTTGCTTTCATATAAATGAATATATCTTGCTAGATAACTTTCTTGCAGGTGTCGTTTACAGATACTACAAGGAGTGTTAATTTAAGCAAACATAACTTGCAATATATTTAAGTGAGACAAAGACTGAATGCAGTAAAGCCTTTTTCTCTCCCTCCACCAGCTCCACACCACAATGAGACTGCAGGAGGCACGGCTGGCACACTGGCAGATGAAGAACAGGCATCAACGCATAACAGCAGCAGTAGGGAAAGCACTAACCACAACCGGAGCAATGAAATGCACAAAGAAATCACACTGCCTTCAAGATTGGTCTATTACCTTAACAAGGAATCTGAAAGTCCATACCATAAACTGGATACAAAGACAAAAGACCAGCAGAAGCATAACAAGGTACATATGCCCATCAGCAACAAAGGCACAATACTTAAAATCAACATACTGTGAAAGAAATCGCACCTTAAAGTATACTGGTCTGATGTAAAAAACGGTTAAAATATTCTCATTAATATGACAATTGTCACATGACCTTAAATTGTTGGACTACCTCTCTGTAATCAGATATCAATATCTATAGTGTTAAGGACTTGCATTCTCTCACACACATTCTAGTACACGTTTACTAGACTCTCCATTAAAGGGATTGTCTGGGATTTACAATTAATGGCCTATCACTAGGATATCATCGATCAACTATTTTTGGCACAGTGTACGGAGACGGCAGCTGACGGTTCTGTATACTCTGCAGTGGTCATGCCGCTCTGTAGCAGCGTATCTTCTTTTTATTGAAATCACAGATAAGTTGCAATAGTGCATTTATGCCACTACACAGTGCGCAGATCCATATTAATGATCTGGATGATCTGTGCTGGTCCTGGACCCCCATGACCTCCAATTATTGATCTATCCTAATAATAGTCCATTAACTGTAAATGCCAACAATCCTTTTAATCCCATACTGTTGTATTAGGGAACATTTCTAATATACCTTTGGACATGGCTTTACCAGACTGAAATATTTAATTTGTTATTATACCATCTAAAGAGCTCTCATAAAACTTGAAAATGTATTAAGACCCTGCAATGGTTTGTGCTCAGGAGTCCATAAGGCAGTTTTGGTCATTCGGAGCCTTCCCTGTAGAATGCATCAAAGGACGGCCCACTGTACTCCTAAGCACTTACAGAGAGGATTTTTAACAAATAACTATATTTTACCCTTAAAATATATATTAATATTCTACAATTTCTATTAAATGTGCATTCTAAATCACAATTAATATTCATTTGGTAAATTGATACATCAAAGAATCGCTTTAGCAGACCCATGATATCCAGTCATTGCCTTTGAAATTTTTTTTTGTAATAAAGTGAGAGAATCTTTTGTAACGTCATAATAGCTATTACCCACACAGGACCTTTTCTGATATTTGGCCAGTCTATATAACTGTCACAACTTATATGGACTAAAATATGTATGGCTTCACGCATCTGTGAAATTATCGCTCACGGTCCTTGGTTAAAGAAAACAACCATCTGGGATCTACCTAATATGGTAGCTATAAATATTCATCCTTTGTTTTGCAAAAACTTAGATTTGGGAAAAATGTAGAAAATTCTTATCTTGAAAATATGCACATTACCGGTGGAGGATACAGGGACATGAAGTATCCGCGATGTGGAGCCGGAGCTCCAGCTAATCCGCGCCCCAGTAGCCCCAGTTTGCATCCCTCCTACCTGCCCGTCTTCAGTGCACAGGTCACTGTAGCTGTGTGCACTTATTTTCAGAGCCGGAGTTCTGCGCATTTGATCTACTATTGGATCTACGGTACCTTATTAGATACAGGAAGAGATGTAAATTCAGCACACAATACCGTGCTGGAGTATAAACGTGCTTCCTTCTTTCTTTATTCAGTTAATATACATGCTGATAAAAAGCTGGTACATCTAGATCGTCTGGATCAACGCTTTTCAAGATACAAATGTCTTACTCATGATCTCCTTATTAGGTGGATCCGAAATGGTTGGTTTCCTTTAAATGGTTGTACAATCATGATTAAAGAATCACTTGCAATTAATCAACAACCAGATCATTAGTTTGTGCCTCCGCTTTGATTTTGGTATTGGACGTGACCAGATTTGTTTTGAATATTTGTGAAGCATTTCTGATGATATTTTGAGAGGTGTGGAATTTATTGCAATTAAATAATTTTCTTAATTTTTTTGCATATATATTGAAACAAAAAACTGATCTTTTTGCCCACGTCATCTGGCATGTTATGTACTGTTGGTTGTTCCACTAACAATCTCTCAGAGATGTAGAAAAGAACAGTAGTGTTTGGAATTATGCAGGATTTACCCTTTCCCACACAAGGAAATGTACAGAGTACTGGTAGTACATGGTGGATTCAGAACCATAGTTTCCCTAAATATAACAAGCTGCCCCTGCTGCTTTTCTGATTGCTCTGTGCTGACTTTTCTGAGTTCTGGAGAATTACAGTGTTCCAACCTGAAATCGCTCTTTTCTCCTCAGTAAATGCCATGTCCTCTATGCACAGCTAAGAGTTTCCTGAGGAAGATGTCTTTGTGACTTTTCTTCTCTAAGTGCAGGGCTTGTCAGGCGCCTTATATTTCTATTCATTTTGTAACTAGATTAAATGTCAGAATTTTCCTGGTTCTTTGGATTGCATTACAAGCATGGTTGGCAAGTCTCGCATGTTCACATGGGCTTATATGTCACAGACTCACGTTACATGAATATTTCTTAATGTAACAGGTGTCAGGGCTGGGCACGAGCATTGCCTCTCCTCCTCATATGACAGTTTCTATGTGTTTATTACCTATTGCAATTCGGCATACATTCCCTTATCTGCAAAAGGAGGTTATACTCCATTTATAAATGTTCTACATCGTTATATGTGTATATCTCATTTACCATATGGCCACCATGTATTTATCTATTCAGCATATTTATATTTAATAACAAATCTAATTTCCTACCAAATGTAGCAAACAGGTTTTATTCGGCAATATGTTATTCTTTCAATAATAAAAAGTTATACTGAGTTCCAATAAATATTTTGTACAAATTCATCACAAATCTGTGGTTTCTGTCATTCATAGTTAATCATTGATGGATAATAACCACACTCAGTTTTTATGAAAATACTTCACTACTGTTCACTATTTATACAGATTCTGCACTGAATACTGCAGATTAACTCCATGGTATTACAATATGGCTAATCCGCTTGAGGATACACTGGCCAGTATGTGGAAGAAATCTGAGCTTCTTTTAGTCTAAAGTCATTTTTTATAGTGTCGGGATAGCCTAAATCTGGTTTTATTTATCCAGATAAGTCAACACCTTCTAGGCCTTCAGTATAATTTTATGTAGGCTGCATCTTTTCTGATGAGTTCAGACATCATAGTCATAGTTTGATCTCATATGTATAGCTAGCATCAAAAGTAAGCATGTTAAAGTAGGGACACTCACTCATAGATCCAGGCCCAGTGACTGTGGTAATCTTCTTATATTTGTTATCCAAGGCCTACTTCCTTCTAAAATCAACTTTTACATTATGCTAATAAACCAGAAGGGCTCTGGGGGGCTTTTACAGTGTTCAGGAGCACCCCCCCCCTCCCAGTGTGTGCTGAAACTTCCTCTGTTGCTGCAAGATTACATCAGGCAGGTAAGGCTGAGAGAGCAGGTAATAAAGTTAGGCAATGTAACAACCCCAGAGCCCTTATGGCTCATTGCATAGTTTTAAAAGTTGATTTTAGAAGGAAGGAGGCCATGCTCTATATTTGTGTGTGTATATACACTCACCGGCCACTTTATTAGGTATACCTGTCCAACTGCTCATTAACACTTAATTTCTAATCAGCCAATCACATGGCGGCAACTCAGTGCATTTAGGCATGTAGACATGGTTAAGACAATCTCCTGCAGTTCAAACCGAGCATCAGTATGGGGAAGAAAGGTGATTTGAGTGCCTTTGAACGTGGCATGGTTCTTGGTGCCAGAAGGGCTGGTCTGAGTATTTCAGAAACTGCTGATCTCCTGGGATTTTCACGCACAACCATCTCTAGGGTTTACAGAGAATGGTCCGAAAAAGAAAAAACATCCAGTGAGCGGCAGTTCTGTGGGCGGAAATGCCTTGTTGATGCCAGAGGTCAGAGGAGAATGGGCAGACTGGTTCGAGCTGATAGAAAGGCAACAGTGACTCAAATCGCCACCCGTTACAACCAAGGTAGGCAGAAGAGCATCTCTGAACGCACAGTACGTCGAACTTTGAGGCAGATGGGCTACAGCAGCAGAAGACCACACCGGGTGCCACTCCTTTCAGCTAAGAACAGGAAACTGAGGCTACAATTTGCACAAGCTCATCGAAATTGGACAGTAGAAGATTGGAAAAACGTTGCCTGGTCTGATGAGTCTCGATTTCTTGTGTGTTGTGCTATGGATATGTTGCGCCACGAAGCGCAGAAAACAGCGGTCGCACGTCTCACTACAAATGCCCTCAGAATTGGCAAGAAATGCACGGAGAAAACTACAGCCACCGCAGATCAACAGAAATTAAAAATTATAGAACGCTACTGTGGCATCAAGAAGCTATTTGTATTCTCCTAGGCATATTTTCTAGGCCAGTAGTATCAAGGAAGCACACTACTATGCCAGATGAGATGGACACTGAGTTATGCCTTAATAGAAATCCAAACCCCTACTGAATTTTGCCACTTCAGCCTTTGATATGGATATGTGCGCCACTAAGCGCAGAACAAGCGGTCGCAAGTATCACTACAATTGCTCAGATGGCAAGTACATGCACTGCAGAAACTAAGAACCCAGCAGATCAACCGAAATCAAATCTATAGAACAGCTTACTGTAGCTTCAGAAGATTTGGATTCCTATGGCTATTTTTAGCCAAGTATTCAAAGGAAGCACACTACTATGCCAGATGAGATGACACTGAGTTATGACCTAATAGAAATCCAACCCCTACGAATTTTGCACTTCAGCCTTTTGCTATGGATATGTGTTTTACCGCCCTAAGGCAGAACACCGCGGTCGCAAGTCTCAATACAAATTGTCAGAATTGGCAAGTCACATGCACTGCAGAAACTACAGCCACCAGCAGATCAACCAGAAATCAAATATATAGAACGCTATGTAGGACTCAAGAAGCTATGTATCTCCTGGCTATTTGTCTAGCCAAGTATCAAAGGAAGCACAAACTACTATGCCCAGATGAGAGACACTGGTCATGCCTAATAGAAGCCAACCCCTAATGAATTTTGCCACTTCGACTTTGCTTGGATATGGCGCCACTAAGCGCAGAACACAGCGTACGCAAGTCTCACGCAAATTGCTCAGATTGGCAAGTACATGCAATGCAGAAACTACAGCCACCAGCGTTCAACCAGAAAGCAACTATATAGAACGCTTAGGTAGGCTTAACGAAGCTATTTGTATTTCTATGGCTATTTTTAAGCCAAGTATCAAAGGAAGAACACACTATGCCAGATGGTGACACTGAGTTAGTGCCTAATAGAAATCCAACCCTACTGAATTTTGCCAACTTCAGCCTGACTATGGATATGTGACGCACTAAGCGCAGAAACACAGCGGTCGCAAGTCTCACTACAAATTCGCTTCAGAATGGCAAGTACATTGCACGCCAGAAACTACAGCCACAGCAGATCAAACAGAAATCCAATATATAGAACGCGACTGTAGGATTCAAGAAGCTATTTGTATTCTCCTATGCTATTTTAGCCCAAGGATCAAAGGAAGAACACGACTATGGCCAGATGAGATGACACTGAGTTATTGCCAATAGAAATCCAACCCTACTGAATTTTGACCACTTCAGCCTTTGCATGGATAGTGTGCACTAAGAGCTAAACACAACGGTAGCCAAGTCCCCCTGCGAATTCCTCCAAAATGGTAAAGATGCCAATTAAAATAAAAAAGTTGAACGTTATTGTAGCCCTAAGACGGGCTGTTGGTTCTTGAGAATCAACCTGCCTAACAGTAAGCTAATAGAACACCCTCTAACGCCTTCCTGACCAGCAGCAGCTCTCTCCTCGCGGCATCAGCGACAGAATGATCGAAGCAGCGGGGCCAGCGGCTAGTCTATCACAGGGCACCTGATTCTGGCCGCCAACACGGCTATCGACGTGTAAGGGTAACCACGTCAGCTGGGTGGAGTGCCGAGTCTCCTGGTTGTGTTGGCTATGTTCTGGCCGCCAAAAAGCAAAACGGCGGAGCTGCCCTTGTGCTCGAGCGGCAAGTATTCGTCGAGCACCGCGCAGTTTCGGAGTCCCTAATGCTCGACCGAGCACACCGCTCGGACGAGGCATGTCGCTCATCTCTATAATGAGCTATTTTGACCTGCAGTACAAAGATTTGTGAAGCGTATTGCTTGCAGAGTCCAAAACGTATTTTTTCTGAATCCTATGCACACCGCATTCAATGAAACTGTCCCATTATTATAGACCGTATGCCCTCTCCAGACATTCTTGAAGTCAAAGAAGAGAGATGCCTCAAAAAAAAACTCACCAAACACCCATTAAGTTTTTACTGGAGTTTATATACACTCACCGGCCATTTCTATTAGTTACACCATGGGATAGTAACGGGTTGGACCCCCTTTGCTTCAGAAATGCCTCCAATTCTTCGTGGCATAGATTCAACCAGGTGCTGGAAGATTCCTAAGAGAGTTTGGTCATATTGACATGATGGATTCAAACAGGTGCCACAGATTTGTCGCTTGCAACATCAATGATGCGGAATTCTCCCGTTCCACCCACATCCCAAGATGCTCTAGGGATTGAGATCTGGGGGGGGGGGGGGACTGTGGAGGCCATTTGAGTACAGTGAAATCATTGTCAGTTCAAGAAACCAGTCTGAGATGAGTCCAGCTTTATGACATGGCGCATTATCCTCTGAAAGTAGCATAAGATGTGGGTACATTGTGGTCATAAAGGGATGGACATGGTCAGCAACAATACTCAGGTAGGCTGGCGGTGCAATGATTGCCAATTGGTACAAGGGCACCAAAGAGTGCACGAAAAGTATTCCCCCACACCATGAACCACCACCACTAGCCTGAACCGTTGATACAAGGCAGATGGATCCGCTTCATGTTGTTGACGCAAAATTCTGACCCTACCATCCGAATGTCGCAGGCAGAAATGGAGAAGGAAGGAGGCCATGCTCTATTTGTGTGTATATATAAATATATATAACTCCAGTTTAAACTTTAATGGGTGTTTTGGTGAGTTTTTTTTTGAGGCCACTCTCTTTATGTTGACTTCAAGATGTATGGAGATGTAATACTGTCTATAATAGTGTGACAGTTGTCATTGAATGCTGTGTGCATAGGGATTCTATAAAGAATACGTTCGACTCTAGGCAAGCAATACTGCTTCACAAAATCTATTTCGTACTGCAGGTCAAAAATAGCTCATTATACTAAATTCTGGGCAAGCATAGGATTTGTTGATGGAAATGATCAGCTGCAGAACTTCTTGTTGGCATTACTGCGGATTGTGTGTTAATTGTTTTCTGCTCTCAACCCTATGGTCCTGCTGGCCCAATAGCAGTGTATGGCACAAAAAATGCGAGAGATTAATACTGGAAAATGTTGTTTAAAAGTGCAGTATTCACACAGGTACTACACAAGTCTAACAGCTTTGACATGAATTCTTTATTTGTAGTAGAGAAGATCCTGACTTTCTGCTATGAATTTTTTGGTCCAATTTATTAAACCTTTGGACTAAAGTGTCTAAAAGGACTTCACATTCATGAAGGTGAAATAGAACTTTGTAGACTTGATTTTGCTGGTCTAATTATGCACTAAAAATTGTGCCAAAAAGTGTCCAGAACTTAGGCCCCTTTTACACTCACGAGTGTGATGCGATGAACTCGCATCACACTCGCAACACGTGCTGTCCGGATCGCACGGCACCAACGCTGCAAACCGGAACTGAACTGACATGCTGAGTTCAGTTCCGGTTTGCAGCATTCGGGCCGTGCGAGTGTTGAAGGGGCCTTAGAAACACAGGAAAAGTGCTTAGATGCGTCCAAATTGAGCAACAAAAAAAAGGCGTAAGTGTGGGAAAAGAAGCAAAATTTGCCATCTTTCACCAGAACCTGTCACTAAGAACATTAACAAAAGTAAATTTGTATATTAATCTGCCAATCCTTTTTTAAAGATTTTAAAACTTTTTGTCCTACAGTACATGGAGACATACCCCAAGTCTAGAAAAGACCCATAACCATATTTGCTAAAAGAAAATTATGGAAATTGAACTAGTATTGCATTTCAAATGGTAGACATAATTGAGAACTTCCTATATATATAGGAAGTTCTCAATTATGTCTACCATTTGAAATGCAATACTAGTTGTTCAATTTCATGCTGTACAGTTCAGTTTCATGCTGTGTCATGCTGTACATTTACTGTGCTCGTATCACCCAATCTGTGAGATGCATCAATGCTCCAGTCACATGATGGGTTTCAGCCATGGCATTTTCTGTTGCCATATGGCCATGCAATGAAGCGTAAAGTAAGGCAGCAAAGTAGTAAGGAGTCATAAGTTCATGTTCTTTCTCTTTAATGGGTCTATTTACATATCTTTGTACTCTATGCAAATATCATACAGTGATAAAAACAGGATTAAACCCTTATGGGGTAATATGGGTTTACGTATTAGGACATTATACAAATCTAGTTCTTAGGATCTTAGATCTAAAATTTCAGTAAATATACAGTATTTCTGACTGCAAGAGATTTTACTGTGACATTCTTTATTTAACAAAAATAATTAGCATGTAGAAGAAAGTATAGCAGCAATTACATATACTCATGTGTTCTCATGAACTTGAACATTTAACATGCTAACTAGTCTGTGATTTATCTCCTGGTTGCTTTGCAATTTCTTTGAGCAGTGCGTGGTCTGAGATTGGGGTGAATTCCCTGGGATATCCACTTGTGGGATCTTAATTCCTATTTAAAGAACAACTGTAACGTTTTTTTTCCCACACAAATTAATAACTCTTGGGATATGGAACACCTTTGCCTATTATCTTTGTTACCTATATCCAGCAGTTTCTTTGCTATACTCCTCAGATTATCTCAGAGCTGAAGTAGCTCCTTGCTTTACCAGTGGCGACAAGCCCTGTGAATCCGTCCTATTAACAAATCTATGGACTTGTAGGAGGGAAGGGGCTACTGCATGAAGCAAAGTGCTCCAAGAATAAATAGGTTCAACTGTGTGCGCATCCTGAAAACTGAAGAGAGGAGGGAAGTGAAATGTTGACGAGCTGTTGACCGGCTGTGCTCCGCTGGCTCCGCCTGTGATGTATGCACATGTGCACCCTCGTAAAGGTCTTCCTTGCTGTTTTGCTTCTGTGCTCTCTTTAGTGCATCTGCTCTGTACATATCTGAAGGACTTATGGTGCGAGGGTGAAGAGATGGTGCATCCTAAACGGTCATGTATCTCCCCATTTACGTCCATTTTATGCATGGATGAAGAACTAAGGGTACCCCTGAAAGGATTTTTCTTGGAGGTTCCAGCAAACAATAGAAACAAATGAAAATTGTGAAACTTTCCAAGCACTTCTGCAAGTATGTACTATGTGGGAGGATTAATAAAACTCACAAGAACTTTTTAAATACATGACGAGGAAGGGGTGACGAGGGAGCTGTAAGTTCTTGTACAATGGTCCATACTTTCTTATAAAGGATCAGAATGGGAAATGAGCATATTCCCTTGGGCTTAGGAGTGCCCCACAGGACCCTGACATATTGTTGGATTGGTGGCTGTGCAGCAAAAATGGCAATTTGATGCCCCTATCTACTAGGGGACAAAGGAGGAGTACACAGGATTGGTTAGTTAAAAAAGAGTGGCAGTTACTTTCTGTTAGGGAATGTGATAAAACCCATCTCTTCAGGCAGGTCTTAGAGCATATTTGGAACTTTGATTGTTAGGTATTGTCTAATATTCTCTGGTAGGGCATTGCAGAGAATTGGTGCAGCTCTGGAGAGGTCCTGGAGACTTAAGTGGGATGTCCCAATTAAAGAAGAGAATAATCTTGGGTCACTGACAGATTAAAGAGCACAGTTTGGGAAATAGACTGAGATGAGAGAGGAGAGTTAGGGAAGTGCAGTTCTGTGCAGAGCTTTGTGGATGAGGGTGATTAGTTTAAACTGTATACAGAAGGAGACAGGCAACCAGTGCAGTGACTGGCACATGCTGCAGACATCTGTGTAGCATGTGGTCTGAAAGACAAGCCTGGCTGCTCCCTTAAATGGGGTTGTCCGAGACTTTCCAAAAAAACAAAGGTGGCCGTGAGGGGGCTGCTTATATAACGGCGCCCTCTGGATGTCCCGCACTGCTATCGTTCCAGTCTGTGCCTGAGTCTGTGTAAACAAACATGGCCGCGGAAGCAACGCTGCATTCAGCTTCCGGCCAGCGGAGGTGTCCGGCCACACCCACCCGTCCCTATTCACAGCATTATATATGCGGGACGGATGGGTGTCTGGTCCGGCTGGAAGCTGAATGTGGTGCTGCTTCTGCAACCATGTTTGTTTACACGGGGCACGGACCGGAGCGATAGCAGCTCGAGACACCCAGAGGGCGCTAGGAAGTAAGTACATGTTTATTTTTTTTTAAGCAGCCCCTCCCGGTCACCTTTGTTTTTTTTGGTTTTTGGTCTCGGACAACCTCTTTAAGAATAGATTGTAGAGGAGAGAGTTTAGAAAGTGGAAGATCAAGAAAAGTAGGGAATTACAGTGGTGGAGACCAGAGTGAATCAGAACAGTTAGGGATTTAGATTTTTACCATTTTAAGAACTGGGTGGATTCTGGACAGACTTTTCAGTTACATGCAGCAAGTTCCTGTGAGTGATTGAATATACAGTGTAAAAGAGAAGTCGGGTCCTACACAACCACCAGATAGTGGCAGAAACCTCAGAGAGACAATCATTCAGAGAAACAATCGATGATGTTACATGCAGAAGTATATAGTTGGGAATCATCAGCGTAAAAATACTAAAAACCAAATCTACTAATTGTTTGTACAGATGGGGGCAGAGTAGAGCGAAACATGTAGTAAGTACCCATCATCTTTTCAATTCCCAGTTGAAATAAGTTAACGTTTGAATGAATTAACACAACCGTTCTTAGGGAATTGGATGGCTGCAAGGTAATCTCAAGGTCCTTTTTGTGCACAGTATTGCAAGCTTGGCAGAACCCACTTTCTCTGACCTTCTGGCTGATGGACATTGAAAGTTTTTTTCCATTTCCTGTTATTTTGCCATGCACTGTGATAATACTATGTCAGCATATAGATCTGGAGACCAAATCTAAAGCAAAATTACAAATGTTTTATACGTGTGATTATGGCAGTGAAAATAGACAATTTGCTATACTGTTAATGACTGTCTGCTTTGTACATGATGCCTGGGAAAGGCACATTCACAGCAGCTCACTGGTGGGTTACATATAGAACAAGGCAATCTATTGGCATTTTATTACAAATAATAGTGTTAGTGGGCCATGTTATAAGTGAGTTAGTGAGCCATGTAACAATGATATAAATAGTGTCTTCTACATTCCTCACAACACCATTGTGATTTGTGACATTTCTAGCCGCTCTTTTCTCTACAGTCTGCAGTCTTTCTGTGTTGGTGTGTAGAGACCTAGCTGCTCTAACTCATAGTCCCTCCTCCTTTCTCCATAGAGCTACTGTGTAATCAGACATGTCACGGAATATCTATAGCAGGACAAAATTCAGCAAAATATAAGCAGCTGGGAAGGAAATCGGGATGATAGTGCTAAAGTGAAGTGGAGTAAAAAGCACTTTTTTCCTTTGTTGGTGAACATTTTATTCAGACATAAAAACCAGAAGAAGAGTAGTACACGTAAACTTTTCAACTCCATACAGACATTGTTGTGTTTCCATCTTTCACTCCCCACCTTAAAACATCTATAACATGTGCAGAGCTGTTTGTGGGCTTGTTTTCCGCATTGTACTTCCTAGTGGCATGTATTTGGCAGTGGAAAAAAAATTCCAAATTGGGTGAAATTGGTGAACCATTTTCTTGTGGGCTCAATTTTTATGGCTTTCACTGTGCGCCCCAAATGACACTGCGTCTTCATTCTTTGGCTTAATATGATCATGAATAAGGCTTTAGAGCCGAAACATGTAGGTCCGTGGGTTGCTCTCTTGGATACCTGTGCCTATATTTGCTTTTTATGCATGATTTTCAAATAAAGAAGAATGTTTTTCTATTGAGCCACGGATCCTAAATTTGCAGATTTGTGCCGAGGTCGTACCTATTTTCTGCACTACGATGTACTGAAGCCTGTACGTGGATCTGCAAGCACCTGCACTCAATTGGAGGGGTGAGCTGGATTTGCACACAGTGCGCACTTGTTTTTTGTTTGTTCACATTTACTAAGGGTCCGCGGACCGCGATTGGCGGGTTTCACGAATATTTCCTTTTTGCGCCAAATTGCCCTGGATTTTCAGCGCACATGATCGGATTGTGGCGCATCTGCGGCGGCTTGCATTCGACACAAATTGGGGGGCGGGCCATCGGACATCCCGACTGATTCGGACAAACTGCGGAATTTAAAAAACGAAATTATGTTGCAAAATGAAGCACAGGAAGAAGGTGAACTCTGGCCGACCTTAGCGGTAAGCGACACATGCAGGAAATTGGACGCACGACCTTAGTGAATTGCGGCAGACCCGAATCCTCGTCGGACAACGCACAGCAGGGATCGCGACGGGACGTTAAGTAAATGTGCCCCAATGTCTTAGTTTTACCATCTGATTTGAATAACATTTTCATTTTGGTGTACGGAGCTGTGTAAGGTGTCATATTTTGCAACATACGGTAACATTTTCATTCTGGGGACTGTATGACCTTTTGATTAATTTTTTTTACTCTTTTATGTGTTGCAAAATAGTGGCATTTTGGACATTTTGGTACTATTTTCTATTACAGGGATCAACGTCGGGAATAACCATTTTTATATTTTAATAAACCAGTACTTTTTGCACATGATGATACCTAACATGTTTTGATTTTATTTGTTTATTTTAATATCACTTCTGGGGAACAGGGGTGATTTAGAATTTTTAATTTTTTGAAATAGGACTCTCTAGGGTACTTTTACTACAGGGAGTCTGATTGCCCCTACCACATAGTGCACTACAACTTAATTGCCGTATATGGAGAGTTTGTTGAATCCGCAGCAATGACAGGTCCTGGTGTCCTATAAAGACACCAGGCAGTCATGGCAACTGATCGTTGCTACCTGATGACTTAACGGGTAGCAACAATCAAAGCCAATATGGCGGCACCAATTGGTTGACAGGACGCATCACATGTAATAATTCCTAGTGAACCCTTTGCCATGATCTGACGTCATAGTATGTTGGCAAGGGGTGTAGGGAGTGGGCTCTCGGTCTAAGCCCCCTCCAGAGTTTGCTGCATATTGGTGCTAGCACTGATCACAAGTGTTAACCTTCTACATGGCACTGGCAAAGCCACCAGGAGCATTTAACAGCCGGCATCACATGGCTGCTGCTGCCTTGGCTGTGATCAACTCTTTCTGTGACATCATCATCATCATTTATGAAGATCTTCTACAATATGACATAATGTAACACATCATGTACAAAAATGCCATCTACTGCTGTGCTGTAGTATGGTAGATATAATCAGATGCATTAGGATTAATGTACCCTAGGGTTCTAGGGTTTAAAATCCTAAAGGGTCAAATCAACTCATTTCCCTAAAGCTGATAAATTAATAAACAATAAAATCATAATCATGTTAGCTATTACCACGTCCTGAAAGTCCCAATCTATAAATATACAAAATGGTTATTCCCAGTTAACCACATCACCTCGTAACAGCTTTGTCATTTTGTAACTCATAATAATTTAACTATAAAGTAATCAAATGGTTTTACTGTCCCAACATATAATGGATTTATATGTCAAAGTATGAATGTAATTAGTGTCACAATATTAATACAAAAGCTTTTCACTTTTTAAAACCTTTTAAAACCTAATAAATCCTTTATGAATTTGGTATACCTGTAACTGCTGGCTGGCATTATACTACACGGGGCTGGCTAGATACAAACGGGGTCTGGCTAGATACCAGAGGGGACTGGCAGGCTAGATACCAGAGGGGACTGGCAGGATAGGCTGGCTATATACTGGGAGGCTGTGACTAATGCATTTCCCACCCTTGACTTATACTCAAGTCAATGGGGCAGATTTACTTACCCGGTCCATTCCATCCAGCGGCGCGTTCTGTGTGGAGGATTCGGGTCTTCCGGCAATTCACTAAGGCAGTTCCTCCGACGTCCACCAGGTGTCGCTGCTGCGCTAAAGTTCATTGGACTTAACCAAGCCGGGCCGAGTGCAGGTAAGCGCATGTCCAGCGACACTTTTTTCTCCAAATCCGTCGGGTTCTCGTTCGGCCACGCCCCCCAGATTTCCATCGCGTGCATGCCCGCGCCGATGCGCCACAATCCGATCGCGTGTGTCAAAAACCCGGGGCAATTCAGGGAAAATCGGTGCAAAATGGAAAAATTTGGGTAACCCGCCGTAAAAACTCGATTCGGGCCCCTAGTAAATGACCCCCATTAGGTTTTACCTTTTTTTTTGGTGCTAAAATTAGGTGCCTCGGCTCATACTCAAGTATACACTCACCGGCCACTTTATTAGGTACACCTGTCCAACTGCTCGTTAACACTTAATTTCTAATCAGCCTATCAATTAGGTACACCTGTCCAACTGCTCGTTAACACTTAATTTCTAATCATCCAATCACATGGCGGCAACTCAGTGCATTTAGGCATGTAGACATGGTTTTTTTTTTTTTTTTTTAAATGCGGCGGTTTCTCCAAATCCGTCGGGTTCTCGTTCGGCCACGCCCCCCGATTTCCGTCGCGTGCATGCCGGTGCCGATGCGCCACAATCCGATCGCGTGTGTCAAAAACCCGGGGCAATTCAGGGAAAATCGGTGCAAAATGGAAAAATTTGGGTAACCCGCCGTAAAAACTCGATTCGGGCCCCTAGTAAATGCCCCCCGTTAGGTTTTCCCATTTTTTTGGTGCTAAAATTAGGTGCCTCGGCTCATACTCAAGTATATACGGTAAGTACAAAACTAAAGATCCTATCTTGTGCATAACATAGAACAGTATGTTAGGCAAAAAACAAACCATTATAAAGCTCTGTACATGGAGAAATAAAAAAAAAGTTATGGATCTTTAAAGAAAAGGGGAAAAAATGGAACTGCAAAGGCAAAAAGGGAATGAAAGAGTTTGAAAAGTTTCCCATGTGCCTTTACTGCCTTAATGATAATCCCTGAATATTCTTGAAGTGATTCAGCATTCCTGATACTTACTTTAGTGCTGTCTCCTGACTCTCCGTACTTCTTTCTTTATATGTGTGAGCACTGTTGAATAGGAGGGCTGTAGCGGGAGATTATGATTCCTCCAGCTCTCCTCTCTGTCTGTCAGGATATCTTTACAAATGCAAAGCAAACTCTGGGGGCTGTTAACACATGTGTACATTGTGTACATGCAAAACACTGGGTGATTTTTACCGATGGAATGTTCAACTGTGCACCAGGGAATTTGCATTGCATTTGTAAATGCAATGCAAACGCCAAATGAGGATGCACCTTCAGTGAAAAGGAGTGAGAAAAAGACACAGTGGGTGACACCATGAAGACGGCCTAAAGCCGTGAGAAATGGGAGGTTGTGTATTTATGGAGAGGGCAGCATGGTGAGAACAGGGAAAGGCTGAGGCTATGAGAGGAGGCAAAGGCAGAGGTATGTATACATTCAGAGACCTGTCTAATGGAAGAGATTTATTGAAACTTGGCTAAACCTTTTAAAGTTATTACTGATGTTGTTGGTAGTAGAAACTCATTCAGGTTTTTGTAGGTTTATTTTTAACCCTTAGACGCACCAGAACGTTAGACTACGCCCCGCGGCTAGATGCTAAGCTCACGGGGACGTGCTATAACGTCCCGCTTCTGGCACCGGCTCACAAACTGAGCCGGCGCCAGAAGCAGCGTCTGTCAGCTGTCTATCACAGCTGACACCGCGCTGTAACACACGCCATAGGAGCCGACTCCAATCGCGGGTGTTAACCCCTTACACGCCGCGGTAAAGCATGACCGCGGTGTGTAAGGGCGTTCCCGCTATGGTTCGGATCCCCCATGCTGCTTACTGGGTGATCCGATCCACTTTGGGTCAGCCCCGTGGACTGCCGAGTGCCCCAGGACTGCCCGATCTCCCTGGCAGTCAGATCCCTTACGTGACAAGAAAAGTGCACCTCATGTGGCAAAAGAAATAAGCCCCTATAGGTGCACTTTAAAAAAAGAAAAAAATTATAGCCTGTACAATGTGACAATGCAAATCTGATCTGAATGGCGCCTCCTTCCCTTCTATGCCAGGCCCTGCGCTCATGCAGCAGGTTACCACCACATATAGAGTATCCGTGTACCCGGGAGAAATTGGGTAACAAACTTTGTGGAGCCTTTTTTCATTTAATCCATTGTAAATGTGTATTGTCAAAAAATATTACAATATTATTGCAGACTGCATCTCCATTTTGTTTTAACCCCTATAAAACACCTAAAGGGTTAACAAACTTCTTAAAAGTGGTTTTTCACACCTTGAGGGGTGTAGTTTTACGAGTCTAGCTATTATTTAGGCCTCTCAGTGTCAATTAGAAGTTGAGCAGGTCCATCTAAATACGGGTTTTGGTGATTTTACAAAAAATGTAAAAAAATGGCACCTAAATTCTGAGCCTCATAACATTCTAGTAAAATATGTGGAATCTTAGAAAACCATCCAACATAAAGCAGACATTTGGGAAATGTAAGTTATGAATTTATTTGGGTGCTGTGAATATCTGCATCAAAAGAATTTAAAACGTTGAAAATAAGTGTTTCCTTTTTTGGAAATTTTCCAAAGTAATAAATTAAGAGAATGAATAGAAAATTTGCACAAAAGAGGACGATTTTGTAATGCAATCGAAAATTATTATTAATCATTCATTTTGGGGCACAAAATTCTGACAAAAACAGTTTTGAAGAAAGCTTGTGAAGACAACCTGTAAAAATGATAATATGAAAAATGTCATTTTTGTTCCATGCATAAAGAATATAAAAGTATATGTGTAAGAAGCCAGGGACATGCCCCAATTGGGGCGATGGTGTCTGCTGGCTTTCATGTTGAATGATTTTATATTCCCGCCCCCCTCCAAAATTCTTACTTTTACCATATTCTGACTCCAATAACTTCTCATACTTAGGAGTATGGAGTTGGCTAAGGTGTCATATTCTCCTGGACAAGCTTACGTTTTTATTGCTACCATTTTCAGGACTGTGCAATCTTTAGATCAGTTTTTATTACATTTTTTTTTATGTGTAGTGAAAGGGTAAAAAAGTGGCAATTCGGACATTTGAGCACATTTTTACGTTACGGGGTTCACCGCTGGGAATAATCGTTTTTATATTTTTTATAAAAATAAGGAGGAGCAGTACCCCGGATGTCTTATGACCATGCTCTAACAGCTGTTAACCCAGCTGTTTTGACTGTGTTTTTAAATCCGGATGTTTTGATCGCGGGAACTTCGCATTAGACTCAGAACTGATCTGCAGGGATCTACTTTATCTAAGGCTCTTCCCTACAAGCGAGTTTTATGAGTCAAATGCACATTGTATGCTGGCTTGAATGTCCACTCAGAAACCGGAACTGAACCTAGCATGTCCGTTCAGTTCAGGTTTGGATCTATAGTTCTCTCCACACAACCTTCAACATCAAAGCTCTTGTACCATGTTTCCTTATTGAATTCCCACCTATGAGCACAATTGAGGTTTATTATTTCAATGACCACTCGCTTTGCATATTGTATATGTGATATTTTAATCAGATTGGTTATCTGTGGTTTTTATGTACATTTAGTAAAACATATTGGTGCATATATTCACACAGTTTGATGTAAAAAATTGCATTAGTATTTCAGAACCATTGCATTTAAAATTAAAGGACAGTAATTTACATATATCAGTCTTAATCAAAATGAAAAATGCAAAAAGACACAGGGTTAGCTTGTAATTATCAAGGGTGATGTGAGGTTAGGAGAGTGGTAGGAACCTTATAGTATGATAATGAAGTGGGTGTTTTATGAACCTGCATGATTAGGGGATACTCTCAAGATATTCGCATTGATATAATTACCTACAACATCCTCGTATTAACACAAAATCGGAACACGGTAGGTTGTGAGAAATGAAGATGAAGACCTCTCATGCCTTGTGTGACTGATATGAGAGCTGCTATAAGAGTGTGCAATCAGCCCCATTTGGTTTAAACAATTTGGGGTTGTTAATTTTGACCCATATCGAAACCCATACAAAGGTCTTTTTGAGGATTTTTAATATAAAAAGACAGAATTTAGTAGTGTCAATATTTTAAAACATACCTAATAAAGTTGTGATTTAAACCATTGTATTTGCTTTAAATTGTGTGAAGGCCTGGGCATAGGGTCATCCTCATAGAACTTGAGACGCTTCTTTAAGAACTGTTGTTGACTGTGACCTATCTGTTTCTTTGAACTGTGTAATGGAAAACTCATATAAGCCTCAAGGCTCCTAGTTTATATGATTTGTGCATGAACAATTATCTTTTATACTTAATATGTAGGCAACAACCAAGGAAAACGGTACTGTTCCCAACATGCCAATAAGCAGTGTGTGGTGACCCTATGCTTTTTTTAAAGGAAATCTACCATCAAAATCCAGCATGATAAACTAGGGGCACTGATAATATTCTTTTATTTGTTATCCATGACCTCCTTCCTTCTAAAAATCAACTTTTAAAATTATGCTAATAAGTCTGTAGGGCTCTGAGGGATGTAACCAGAGACCCTTTGTACTTCAGATTAAAATGCTGTTACAATGTCTCCCCCTTCCCTTGCTACCTCAGAACTTAGCCCCTCCTGTGCCTGACAGTGGGGTGAGGGATGTGCTTCTGCACAGCTTAACAGGCAGGGAAGCATGGTGCGGATTTGGTAATTCCCCCCAGAGCCCCCATGACTCATTAGCATAATTGTAAAAGTTTATTTTAGACAGAAGGTCATGGATAATAAACATAAGAAGATTATCATAGACACAGTGGGGTATTTACTAATTTTTCCTCAATTTTTGTGGCACTTCCACCTCCTGTTCTCCTATCTGTCCCATTTATGAGTGGCCGGCACCAAAAAGAGGTATGGTTTGTGAGGGATGGAAAATCTGCTACAAATAGTATGCCTCTTTCTCTCTCATTTTTCAGGCCCTCAAATATGGTGGCAAGTAGACCAACAGACATACTTGTCCAACTACCTCAATTCTATTGTGATGAACAGTGCAGCCGGCGCATGTGTGCCTGGATACTGTACTCTGGTTATTTTGTGACCATATCTGCTCTGCCTTGTGTCAGCCACACAAGGCAAATAGAAAATCAGTTGATTTCCATGTGCACACATACAAATATGTGAGCAAGATGATAAACCTATACATACAGATCTATATAGCTTTATAGATATTCATTAGATGATTGTTAGATAAAACTTAAATTCATAATATTTCACTGGCTGTTATTTAGCACACCTCTTGTAGATTGCTATGGGGTTTCAGTAAATATTTTAGATCCCTGCTGCCTTCTATTTTTGTATAATATTTTGGACCAGACAAGCTGTTGGACCAAGTAAGCCACAGATGGAGTGGCCAAACTTGCCATTGCAGTGGCTCTCAGCAGCCTGTCCAGAAAATTCCCTGACTGCTGCACACATGTGTGGTGCTCTGCACATTAGAATCTTCTAAACATTGGACCTATTGTCACAGCAGGGATTTAGAGTAAATTTTTTACCTAAAGCCATATCCATATAAATAACCGTAATTATAAAAACGTCACTTTTATTAATGTTCAAAATGATAAAATAACAGTAGAATAACTACTGACTGCTCAACTTGAGAAAAGTATTAGAAACACAGATGCCCAAGGCTTGCTGTCTTTAAGGTAGAGAAAAAAAGTTTTTAGTACAGAAAGCTGTAGCAATAAATGCAGGGTAAGGACCCTAATGGTTATAAGGTAGTGCTCTGCTCTGGCCCAAGTGCCAAAAATATTAACTGCTAAACGCCACAAAATAAAATATGTAAGTCATTACCGACAACTAGTTAGAAACCAAAATGGCTCAGAGAGCCGTTATCTATTAGTATGTGCCTCTGGTTTATCATACTTGATTTTAGGATATATTTTGTGGATAGGTGACACCAATTAAAAAGGAAATGAGATACATTTTTAGTTTTACAATGAACCATGGCATCGCCATATTCATGTTGTGACATTCCAGTATAACAAGGTTAAGAATTCTATACCATAAGCCTCACTTCTAATGCTGGCAGCAGAACTTTCTTCCAGTATGTAGTTTACATTATGGGTGATATATAAATCTAATGGCTAGTAATTGTATCTATGAAGAGATTTTATATACTATGCAGTTCAGATTGTAACTACAATATTTCTTTATTACTTTTAGGCTGTGCATCTTGCCCAAACTAGTTTCCAGATAGAGGCCTTTGGTTCCAAGTTTATCCTTGACCTGTCATTGAACAAGTAAGTATAACCGCTTTGAACAGCAGGGACACACTTTCTGTACGTTGTATGGGTGTTCTGTAAACTGCACACTGAAAGCCATCAAGTCAACTTTTTATGTGCAGTTGCAATACATTTTGTAATTAAAATTTGTATATGTTATTGATTGATCAGTAGAGATCGTTCAGCTGGGTCTCCCAACTTAGTTGGTGAATCACTCAGTGGAAGGTATATTTTACTCTTAATGGTTAATCATGGCTCTGACTTATTCAACTTGAGTTCCAGTTAACAAACTGATAAAAGATCGAATTAACTTTTCAGTTTTTATTGGAAAACTTGTAGCAGTTTTTCCACAGTGGATTTCAAAGCAGCAAATCTGCTGCTTAGTGAGCTGGTTTTCCAGGAATTCTTTGGGGGCCAAAGAATAGAAAAGGAAAGTCTAATTACCATACACCCATTACCACCGTTGCAGCAGTACTTTCTGTTCTAAGCAGAAAGTGCTGCTATGGTCCAAGAAGCAGGTCTGACGAAAAGCAGGAGCTGGTGCATGGTAAGTATCCTTTCTCTTTTCTGGTACCCCTATCTCGGCCACCACTTGGATTTCTGGAAAACCCCTTTAAGTTTGTTATAAATTGGAGAGATTTTCATCCCCAGTGTGTAAAAAAAGGCATTATAAATGATTCTTTTTTAAAATACATTTTTGCAAGGGGGGGGGGGGGTACAGTTGAATAAACCCGTTACATGGACATAACCTAAAACCATTGGATACAATCAGACATTACTTTTTACAATAGTTCCCGTCCTGTAGGACAATTTTTAGTTACTCTGCTGCTTAGATATATACAGAATAGTTGAAGAAATTTTCACTCTAAAAATCTGCCACGTGTAAACCTGTAAATATTTCACCAAGACTTTTCAGTGAGTATTGAATGTGTCAAATTAAGAAATTTGTGTATGAATCTAAAACCTTTTAGTGCAGAATTTATAGATTATCATGGACAATGTTCTATGGATTTGTAATGAACACTAGAAGACTTCATTGCTTCCTAAAAGCATAATTTATAATCAATGCCATTTACTCGTGATATTAGGTTTCAGACACCATTTAAGGTTCAGAAGGTCAATAAGTGGATATGATTTTAAGGACTAAGAAAGAAAGTCTGTTATACCTTCCTAGTAAGTTTGTACAGATGGAAAATTTAGTTCAGTTGTATTTCAAAATACCATTCTTTATTATCCAAATGACAGATCCTAGATATTGATGCATATAGACATGGATGCCAGGGGAGGATGGGCAATAACACTGATCCACAAAAATTACTCATGATCATGATCAGTCAACAGATGGACAGTCGTTAGTCTGGATCATGTCCTCCCAGTAACTCAAAACCTTACCCTGTAACATTTATAGGATGAAAACAATCCAGCCTACCTCTGTACTGTAGGAAAAGCGCGCCTTTTGTAGCCCACTATATATAGATTGGGTTTGTGAAGGGCTAGACTGGCTATTTGACTACAGTAGATAGTTATCTTCAAGTGGAAGGCTATTTTTATAGTTGTAAGGGAATGGGACCCAACCTGCATTTGGGTAAGAACTACAATTTCTCATGAAACCAATTCAATATATATTCAATTCAATTATATTACCTGTTATAAAAACCCTTGACTGGCTATAATGTACAGTACAACCACTTGTTGTTACACACAGACACATACAGGACAACATACCCAGCCAAGAGGAAAAGTAAAGAAGTGTAAAAAATTGATGTGACAGTCATTGAAATGTGGACTATATGGGTTATCCATTAAGGTCAAAGATGGCAGTGGTAGAGAAATGTGACCTTTTGCACACAGTTATATTTACAGCTCTGTATTATATTACATTTTATAGACAGTAGACATTAAACCTGATATAAAGTCAGTGATCTTCACACAGCATGCCATACTAGTAATGTGTGAGTGCTGCACTTAGGCTTCTCATTACATGGTGTCCATATGTCGTTCCTTGTGCTGCCAGATAGACATCATAATCTCAAAAGCGAGCATTTAAGTATTAGAAAAAAGAACTTATGTCTCCTGTACCAGCAGTGTAAAATGGCAGGATTCTGCTGAGTCAACATCCGCCACTTTTACTCTATTTCAGCATGTTTCAATAAAAATGAATCGGCACAATTGGATATTTATACAGGGAGAATAGTGCTGCTTCTTTATATTTTAGAGGAGCTGTAAATTATGCTGATTGTTATAGGACTGCCAAAATTCTGAAATGCTTTGGGATCATTCATATTTATATGTGAAGAAATAATACATTTATTATATTTAGATTTGCATATATTTGTTTTAATATTTGTCTATGCCAGGGCATTGTAGGGATGGTGGGGTATATGCAGTAAAGTGGTGCCAAAAAAGCATTAAACCTTACGTCAGATTTATCATAGTGGCTTAGACTGTTTGTTAAAGAGGCACATGAGCAACTTTTTGGGTGAACAGTTGCTCAAAATTTGCAACTTTAGGCACACAGAGGAGACTGGAGTGGATTTGCACCTAAATTTACGTCATGCATCTGTCCGATGGTAGGAATTTCCATCAGATTTGCTGCTCTTTCACATAAAGGTCAGAGCTTGCACTAAGCTGCTTTGAGGAACATGGTGCTATCATCAACTTGCACTGATGAAACTTACCTTGGCTCCAGTGTCCTGTAATGCTTTAAACAGAAACCTTATTCAGTTTACATGTGATAAAACATTTTCCTATTAAATTGATGAGTTTGTTTTTACCCTGTAATAGGTTTCCTCCCCCCTCTGTTCCAGTACCTGTTCCAGCGTGTTGTCCACTGTGACCGCTTCATATTTTTCACTGGAGGTTATTGTATTTATTTATATAGCACCAAAAACAGTAATTATTATCAATTGGTCTTGACCCCCATCTAGAATCACAATTATTTAACTTTTTAAATTATACATTCATTTGCAATAAGTAACAAGCATGAATCATACATACAGATCAAGACTACCATTCTGACAATCCAGATGCACACCTCATGCCATGTTACAGGACTTGTCTATGGTTATTATGAGGTTAAGAGGGTGGGCAATTCTCTTTACATGTCTCCTCTTGTCCCAGGTAAATAGTTTTTGATGAATACACAGTCTGAAATTGAAGTTTACATAAACTATGAAAAAGACGTGTTTTTCTTGCTATTTGACATTAAATTAGAACCTTTCCTTTTTTCGGTCAATTAGGATTAATAGAATTATTTAGATTTTACAAATGGCAGAATAATGAGAGAGCGCAAATTTTTAAAGCATTTTTATTACTTTCCTCAATGCATTTAAACAATTTTGGACAATCAAAGTTTTTGATAGGCTTATTAGTAATATCGGAGTTAGAGACACTCACCTGTGGATGTATTTTGAGGAACTGCATTTTATTTTAATTTACTTTATTGAAAAGCAATGATAAATGTGGATGTATTTTAAAGCACATCTCCTTCTTTGTATAACATGGGAAAGTCTAAAGAAATCAACCAAGGCATCAGGGAAATAATTATAGACTTGCACAAGTCTGGCTCATTCCTACGTGCAATGTCCATTTACCTTAAGTTGCCTTGTTCATGTGTACAATTATATGCAAGTACAAAGATGATGGAAAACTAAAATTAAACAGTTTGGCCATATTTACCAATTTTCAGTTTGAGGCAGAAGCTTGCAAGCCTGAGAACACCATCCACACTGTGAAATAGGGGGTGGCAGCATCATGTGGTGTGGTAATTTTACTGCAAGAGGGACTGGTGCACTTGTCAAAATAGATGTCATCATGTGGAAAGAAAAATACTGAATCAACATCTTACATCATCATCCAGGAAGTTAAAGCTTGGCGGCAAATGGGTCTTTCAAATGGACAATGACTCGAGGCATACTGCCAAACTGGTTACAAAGTGACTTAAAGGGGTATTCCCATCTGAGCATTTACATTTAATTAAATTCATTTGCCATATATAACCATTTCTTCAATTGGATGTTATTCAAAAAAAATGTTCCTGTGTGAAGGTAATTTCTCATAAATGTAGTCATGCAGTCCCTTCGAAACAGTCCCCTCGGATATGACCACCTCACATTTTTGCAGTGGTGGCCAGACATGCACTATTGAGTCCTGCCTGACCACATGGCTTCAGCGTTCATTACCACAGGATGGCTTTGCGACATGCAGTAACTCCTGTACATTTCATTTTTATACCAAAACTTTTTGTTTCTTTTGTGCAATACCTCCAGCAGAGGTGGCCGTATCCGAGGAGTCGGTCTCGTATCTAAGGGACCATATTACAACATTTATGAGAAATTATCTTCACACAGGAACATCTAATTGGAGAAATGTTTATATATGGCAAATTAATGAATCTAGATGTGAATGCCCAGATGAGAATAAGTATAACAAAGTCAATGGGGCAGATTTACTTACCTGGTCCTTTCGATCCAGCGAAAACAGGAGGAACGGGCGCAAATTCCTAACAACTATTTTGAGAAGCTTGTGGAAAGATATCCGAAAGGTTTGAACCTAGTGATACTATTTAAGGGAATTGATACCAAATACTAATGAAATGTATGTAAACTTATGACTTTGCAGAAAGTAATAAAATTTCCTTTAAATTCTCTTTCTCTCATTATTCTGTCATTTGGCAAATATAAATATTTTTGATAATCCTAATTGATCTAGAAGACAAATGGTTTATTCTAATTTCATGTCAGATAGAAAAACTTGTACAGTGGGTACAGAAAAGTATTCAGACTCTGCACAGTATCGAGTCGAAGCAGCTTTTGATCTGGTACAGTCATCTTGGGAATGATGGAAATGGATTTGGGGATCCTCTGCCATTATTCCTTGTAGATCCTCTCCAGTTCCCTTGGATGGTGAACACTGGTGGACAAACATTTTCAAGTCTCTTCAGGAATGCTCATTTGGGTTGAGATCAGGACTCTGGCTGTGCTAGTTAAGAACTGTCACAGAGTTGTTCTGAATCCACAGCTTTGTTATTTTAGCTGTGTTCTTAGGGTCATTGTCTTGTTGGAAGGTGAACCTTCGGCCCAGTTTGAGGTACAGAGCATTCTGAAAGAGGTTTTCATCCAGAATATCTCTGTACTTGGCCACATTCACCTTTCCTTCAACAGCAACTAGTCATCCTGTCCCTTCAGCTGAAAAACACCCCATAGCGTGATGCTACCACCACCATGTTTAACTGTTGGGATTGTATGTGGCAGGTGATGAGCAGTGCCTAGTTTTATCCAGACATCCTGCTTAAAATTAACACCAAAAAGTTCAATCATCATCTCGTCAGACCACAGACTCCTATTTCTCATAAAATGGGAGTCTTCCATGTATTTTGTTGGGGTCTACCCCCCTACCTCTGACCATGCCTCCATGTCTTCTACATATGGATATATGAGATTGATTGATTATGGTATTGTTTTGGTGTATTGCTGTTTCATTAGACTTTAACTAGGTAACCAAGTGGTAATTAATGCATAAAATTAGAGCCATTTGTATGCATATATGCCTTTACGTACACCTTTGTACATACTGCATCATCAGATTTAGCTAGGAAGTGAAGGGTCCATGGTTGGCCCTTGGTAACTGAGGTACACAAGATTGGATCCATGTATGTGTCCAGGGACCCAGACTCCCAATATTTGGCATGGAATATTGCAGTTCGGCCTGCTTACCACTAATCATCATGTCTAGCAAAAATTACATCTTACACAGCTCCATATGCAAACGTTGTTACTGTCAGTATATGCAAAAACAGATTTTGGCAGTTTTTTAACCAAACGCAGGTGTGGATCATAATGGGTGCGAACATATCTGGGACTCCATTGGCCTACAGGGCCACATATGGTAAATATGCCCCTACAAATCAGAATACAAGTATTGTGGAGAACCCCAAATGATAACATTTTGCTACGTGCAAAAGTCTCTTGGGGCTGATTAATTGATATCTCTGGGAGAAGAATATCAAATATGTCTAAAACATCAACCTGTGAAGGCTCAAGTCTACTTCCCTGACAGTTTAATAGAGGTTCTGGACATGTTTCTTCCTGCCACACCTTATTGATCCCAAAGATGTAGTTAAGTCCATTATTGTTATAGGAGTATAAAACAGAAGATCGAAGTAACCCTCAAGGATACACATTAAAGGCAGTATTTCCTGATTATTGGAGATGAGAGATAAAATGTGAATAACAAACTATACAAAACCAGACTGGATTAAGGTCGGTGGGGGCCCTTGGGCGCAAAATCTGGTGGGGACGCCAATTGAATGTAGTCCAGACAGGGAACAGCAATCACTGTATACTGCTCCCCATCAATTACTATACTGCCCCCAGTAATCACTATATACAGCACCCTAACAATAACTATATACAACTCCAGTATTCACTATATACAGCTCCCCCAGCCATCACTATATACAGCTCCCCCAG